>DVQG01000526.1:0-14133 GCA_018231605.1 Papilio ambrax
GACTAAACTATCGCACAACTGTTTAGTCGCGCTTTGATTCCTATGAGCTTACATGTAGGTGTGCACTCTACTCAATCTTTAGTAATGCAACTAAACTGTTGAATGAGCTGCGAAACAATCGCACTACAGTTGTGCGATAGTTTAGTCAAAGTTGTGCGCCCGCTCTCAATGTAGATTATCAAGACATAATTTAAATCTCGAAAGGCATATTGCACACAACTAACAGTATTGTAAACGTGGATACAACCTCGAATAAGCAAACACTAACTATTTCTACTACTTCTGATACTAAAAATTCAAGGTAACATAGAAGAAAAGATTCATCATAATAAAATAACAACTGGAATGGAAATTTTAATCATTAAAATGCACGAATACACCCAAACTTAAAAACATTAAGTAAACTTTAAAAAAAATTAGTTAAAATTATTTTTTTTAAGTTTACTTAATTTTCTACTTAATGTTGTATTAAATTCTAATATTTAAGAATTATACGGCTTATGATTACAATTTTTACTGTATGTATTAAAAATCTTAAAGCCGACAGGCTAAATGACCGTTTAACACCATTATGTATAACAAAGCTATGTAAAAACATGGAACTGATTAACATGAAAAAGCTATATCTATTTACATAACGGTCTTAAGTTTAATTGTTATATCTCCATAATTTAGATGACATCCTTTATAATTGTTGTCATAGCATAATCTTCGCATATCTATGTATATGATTATATAAACAAGTACATAAAGCACATATAATTCTATTACACTTTAAACAAATTGTTCTATATCAACCCGTCCACTGTATTCAATTTTGTCTTTCTAAGGTTATGAAAATATCATGAAAACACATAGCGAAATTCTATTGAAAGGTTTTTAATCAATTTAAAATGAAATTGCAAGATATTCTTAAAAAACTGATATAACATATTTTTACAATAACTAAATACATATAATATAAACAACACTACTTGACAAAACATAAGTTTCTAGATTTAATTGTTGTTTATTGGTAAAAGAAAAAATATGTAAAAAAAGTTGATAACTTGATTTATAACGAAACAAAGCAGTAACATTTAATCCTTAATTACAAATTTGCATTAATTATACATTTTATTTATTAAAGGCAGGCACAAGAGCGGTGATAACACCGAGGTGATCAACAACACCCATGGATATCCGTAATACCAGAGGAACTACAGATGTGTATCCGGCAAAAACATAATATAACATAACGTGATATAGTTATAATATAAAAAATATCTTATACGAATGTAGGTGGGATAATAATCAAGATACGTGCAATTAAAATATGCATTACTAATTAATTATTATTAATAAGAATATGCCTTAGTTTTTTGTATCTTTACTTTATACCATAGACGTCATCAGCAAGTGATTTAGGTAGTTCTAGACCTACTGCTACAGTTACCGTTATTTCTATGCAATTTTACATTTTTTGATTTTTTAAGAGAGGAGCTTTCCCCCAACCCCGCCTGGCGACGCCCATCATATATGACTTATGAAGCTATACATTGAACATAGTAATAATCGGAAATACCTAATTACATTATGACTAGATCTATATTTGGATTTCTCTTAACCGTTCTATTTTTAGCGATGCCGTAGTCTTATACAAATACATTAAACTCCCAGATTTTTTAAACAAATATTAATCATATTTTAGCTAAACTCAAGTCATCTATATGTTCATTAGTTTCTCCTTTTTATAGATTAAATTAAGCCAATGCACCAATATCAAAATATAAAAACATCAAATGTTTTAAAAATAATGCCAATTGGAAACAAACATTTTTGTTAAAAACGATAAACATTTTTATTTTTTTAGTTGACTATATGGTAAATATAGAGATTCTCAAACGCATGATCAAATATAAACTTTAGCTTCCGGTAATTATTAAAAATATCACTCTTTCAATATTACTAATAGCATTTAGTAATGACAATGGTTAGTAAAAACTACTAATATTATAGTATTGAATGTAAGTATTCAGATAAAAATTAATGTAGCCAAGTTAAGATACTTTCACACGGTTAATTCCCCAGAAAAGTCTTTCAAAACAAGTGCATTATAAATCGGTATAATGCATGTTATGATCAGATGATTGGAAGATAATTGTTTACTCAAAGATACACGAAGGAGTTTCCGCATTCATTTTTGTGAACGCAAACATTATGTACTCTTCCATGTATTTTGATTTTTGTTTACTTTTGAAAACTAATCTTTATTGGTTTTCCTCATGTTGAATATTTTCACAATGTTGTTATTATTTATAGTTTGGGTCCTTTATTGATTATATCAATCAAAACAAGATAAGAATCATTTAAATTACAAAACTACTATGAAAGTATTCACAACATGCTGAATAAATTCTGCATTAGTAGAAGTTTGAGAAAGACCTCTTTATGTTACAAATCAGACATCGATATATTAAGATTGCTTGTGGTTATTGTGTTGGTTGGTACGTAAATTAGCGCGTTCATCAGAGCTGATTGTCCTCGACAGGAAGGTGGAGGAGGTGCGGGCCGAGGAGGAGGTGCCATTCTTCTGCGAGTCCGGTTTCTCCAGCCCTGTTTATATTAGTTCAGTTAATAACGTCACAAGATTACGTCAAACGTTTAACAAGACGTGCGAAACAAATTAATGAATATGCTAATTAATTACAGCTCTTCATTAGTAATGTAGTAATGATATTAACTTGGATAGAAAATAACTTGCCCAATGTCCTTTAATTTATTTTGATTACATTTCTCCTTAAAATATAGGTAAAAAAAGTATTCGAAAACATGCGGCCTACATTTTAAGTAACTAAGCTTTATCGTGTGATAAAGCTTAGTCACTTATTATAGTATATATTATAGTATACTTAAAGTGTAATGAAAGCGTTACTATGGAGTGTTTACTGGTTTTTTATTTATTTTATAAATAGCAGAACCTTTCACAAGACTATAATAAGGCAAATTAATACAACACTGAAGCGTTTTTTTAAAGACATCAAATAATGTTTACAATTACGATAGTAATCACTTATCAATCTCGGAAGCTATTTCAATTGGGGAATTCTTTTTTAAATTCTGGCAATAATGCGATTAAAGCTTCAACACCTATGCGAAACGAATGCTAGTTTTGGCGTTTGCCTAAAATTAAAACAGAGATATTTTTGTTAAAAGCGGTATTAACTATGTTAATTAATGGAATGCTTTACGAACAAACTTGTGAGTAAATTTAACAAACCCATCACAACGCACGTTGTTATTTTCGCACGTAAACTGCGCAGGTTAACACGTAATGTAAGAATTTAATAGGCGTGGTAACTAACTAAGCTTGTATTACTTGTGGGGATAAAAGATTACGTTGTAACTTTACCTGAACCTAATTAAACTCAGTGCATGCAAATTTAACCACTATACGAAATAATTATCCTAGTATTTTTGATAATTGCAGTTTTTGTAGATAAATATATCTAGTAACAGCGATAGCTAAATAATAGAAAAAGCATAAAGAAATTGAAGAACATGATAAATAAATGTTTAACATATACTTGTGGTTATCCGAGTCCGAGAACAACCTGGAATGAAATTAACATTTGTAACTCCTTAAATGATAATGTAGATCCTTTTCTTATAAAACGTTTACAAATAATTAATCTATTTTTTTATAGTTTAAAGTGTCAAACGAACAACTGGCCATCGGACTTCGAAAATAGCGAAGTTTCCGCTGCCCGTAAATATCCTCATTTGCAGATGAGTTTTCCTTTTGATTGATGAATATTGCTTTATTCAATAAATGTTGAATATAATAACTCAATTTCTTACCTAATCGTTTTCTGATCAAGTAGTAGAGTTTAGGCTTAACTACCAAAATGAGGAAAATGAAAACACCCTGTAGTTCGTTGAAAAGATCGACGATAGTCCAAAGCCATGGCGGCTGTGTCACAATAGTAGAGAGGAGTTCCGACACCCAGCCTGCGCCCATCACCACCCATAGCTTTCCAGTCAGTACGTATCTGCGAATAAAAGAAAACATTAACACGTAATAATGTTCCTTTATTACTTCACTGTAATACCTTCATAAACATCAAAATCAAGTATTTATCAAACCTCTATAGTAATCTGTATTATCATGATAAAATTATTATAATTTTGAGAAAAAGTGTTACTAAGTTGCTGGCTTTTGTAGGTTTAAAAAAATATTGTTCTGTCTTAAAATACAGTATTTCGAAATTTTAATTAATTTATAATCTATATAAATAAGAAATCAAGATTTACATAACGACCAAACGATAAACTTTCTTAAGAATTCAAAATCTACTCACTTAGCTCTGTCAACACGAAAACGTCGCTTAGCACGGTCACCGACGGAGCCGGCCTGCAAGCGGTGAACCTCGGACTTGACACGGGCGCAATGCCTCGCGGTCAATATCCATAGAATAAAGTTAGTGCCCGTTATAATGCCTATTGGTATCACGAAATATATGTAGTGAGGCCAATCTGATTGCAAGTTCTGAACTGAAAAAAAAAAACAAGTTCATAATGTCATCACACAAGTATAATAATTTTAAAAATAAAGGCTTTAGCACTTTTTGAATAAGATTATACGCTCTAAATAGATTTGAAACAATTTTATGGAATGAAATGTGTACATAACGTGACTTACCTGTAGCTATAAAAATGTTTAAGGTGAACCATCTGAACTAAATATAGATAGACGATGTGTATACGTCATAATTAATGGTCATCAATCAAACTTCAGCGTCACTGTTACTAAGAGTTCTCTAAGAATCTTTAGAGTATATTATAAGAAGCTATAAAGATGAAAAATGGGCTTACGTGATCCAAACCAGCAGGCACCACTGCCGATGTTGGCGTCGAGGATGATGTTAATAGGATAGTGGTCCAAAAGGAACATCGTCAGAGTCATAAGTACTGCGATACTCCAAGCATATATGGAGTACCACACGAAACGGCGACGTTCAGAACTGCTCTTCCTTAAAGGTTGAACAGTTCTCACACTCCTGTAAAAAAATGTAATTACATCTATGCAGTAAATATTACCTATTGTTTTAAATTTTAACAGTGCCGTATTGTTTACGAAATATTCTACAGCTAGATTATTATTATGAAATGGCATAAACTGGTTTATTGAGTTTAGTGGGTTTTATAACCCAATTCGTCGCTGAATAATGGACGCGATTGTCATAAAGTTGTTAATAGGTATTGATCGCAAATGTTTCCTGCCATATACACCCGCTACTCTAGGTATTTTATTGTCACAGAGATTGTATTAAAATAACATAGGCAATGCGATGATTATCCACTCCATTAAAAAAGTACTGTCTATACATTCTTAAGCTGTGGCAAACAAGGATTATAGCAAAAAAATATTTCCTATGAATAAACTTTTAAATCTGACAAACTACCACACAAAAAGCAAACCTTTTTGAAGTTAATTGTAAAATACCGTAATTTAATTAATTTTATAATATTAATTGTAATTCTTATCATTTGTTACCTAGATTCTATAACTAAAATATTACAAAATGTTAGATACTAAGAATAACTATTATTATGAAATAAAATATGTTAAGCTAACTTTAAAACATGTTTGGAAGCTTTCTTAGATTTTATTGAACATACATAAAAACAGGTCAGCGATTCCTACTAATACAACGCCTACACCTATATGTATTTACGCCTACATAAGTAAACATTTACAAATTCATCAGAGTAATAAAGCGGTTAGTAACAAACACATAATAATTCAGTAGGAATTCCTATACAAATAGTTATTCAACTTCAAGGCCCAATTTTAATCCCTTTTTCTTGTAAGAAAAGGATGGGATAGTAACGTGGATTTGACGGTGAAGGATGGGCATAAGAAGGGGAAACATCCTCTTATGTGCGTCTCCTCCTCCGTCGCTAAAGGGTAGACAACGCATTCGCTATTGCGATCTATGGGCAGCGGTAGCTTTACCAGTTTGGCGGATTTAGGTGACCAATTACCCGTTTGCCACATTATTATATTAAAAAATCAATTACTGAGTTTCAAGTTTAGTCCCAAATAATTTAGTCATGTTATACATTAATTGTTGTTATAATTTTCGTGTCAAAATATGTTTTATTGATATCTACATACGAAATCATTATTTTAATTAAGGTTACGCAGATTGCTAATCTGTATTACTATTTATTAGTTTTAACAGAAATTGCGTGTAATTCATATAAAAACAGTCCCTAGAGACGGCGGCGGTGTATGTTAATTAAAGACCCACCCTCTTTACAGCTAACAGCAATTGCGACTTTATCTGACGCATTACATTACCATAAATTCCAATGAATATGTACTATTTGCATAGTAAATTATGAAAACAATCAAATATACATAAATTAAAAACTTGTTACCTTTCATATTATCATTTGTTATAATCGAAACACATTTTCGAAAAATGTTTTGTGATTCGCAAAAAAAGTACAAAACACAGAATATTTAGAACTTCTATTGATACTAAGTATTTTTCGACATCGTATGCGGACCCGATTGCGTAAGATGTCTGGTAGATCAATCTAACCGATTTAATTATTGGGTCGGTTAGGCAATCAAAGTTGATGGAAGGCGTCAGACGACTAAACCACTGGGGTGATTGAGGGAAATATATTACCTGCGGCGTCCACGCCACACCCGACCATTTTATAACCAAGAATCAATGAAAGTAATTTGTTTTCAATTACACTTTTATTGGCCTATGGGGATAATTCATTAGCTTGTGCGTTTCGGGCTTTATTTCCAAAGTATTAGATAGATTTGTTAAATACGCTTACATTGAGCATTGTTTTAAAAATGTAGTTTTGTAAAAATAGCAGTATATCGTTAATTGACGTGAACACGGATAAATACGGATCCGGCAAGGCCAAACAAATGAGAAGCGATCCTCCCACCGGCTAGCTCTTATTTAGAAAAACATTAGTCACAGGGTGTTACGCCTTTGAACAGCTATAGTACATCAATCTATTATACGCCAAATGTTTATTTTTAAATTTGCAAAGTTTACACTAGAATACTACGGACTGACAGCAGTTCCACTATTTGGAGCTCTGACAACGCTAAATCGTTCAACATTTCAACATAGAAATTATTTCATTCATAGAGAAATTCATAATTTAACGTTAGATAATTTGTAGTTTTATCTACTATTTTACTTTTATCTTAAAGATGTAAGAGAAAATTAATTTCATCGATCACAGTATACACTAATATCCTACATTGATTAGGCTTAAAATCCTACGATAATGTTGACGGCTGTTTGCATCAGGGCTGGTAAAAGATTGAAAGCCAATATTTCGTATAGAAGAGTTTAGAATTAACCTAATTAAAACCAACATGAAGCTTGCAACCCCTAAGTTGTACTTCATGAGCGAAAACAATCACTTGATTACGACGATCGTGCTAGGACGGGAAGTCGTAGCATTTGAAGTGTATTTTTCAGTATTATGGTGTTATGGCGGAATGGTATACAGGTTAAGCACATAGTCTTAGAGCAAATAGTTTGATACTAAATCAACGTTTGAACATAAATTGAATGAATACGGAGTTTGCACAATCCGGTTAAATAAATCTGACTATTCCATAAACTAAACATGACTTCATATTCACAGATTAATTTTATATTCACGCTTAAAATATATTGGATTTAAATTTGATTACGTTTAAAGAATCATATTCAATGTATTAATGATATCACAGATTATTTCTTAGCCACAATAGACATACCCATTGATTCTGAGATTTAACACGCCACGAGTTTTTCGAGTACTTGTTACGTATTTACCGAGAAGCTGGGAACTAGACCGACATTTTAAATCTAAACAAACTGACCTATGAAAGAATAATTTTTAGCTCAAATTAGCATCTGCTTTAGATTATGTTTTTATACATTTGAATATATTTCATTTTTGTTGAATTACGTCTTAAAGACCATGAATAGAAACTGTCGAATGAACTATTTTGTCGAACAATCAATCTGTATCTAGAGTCTATTCTACTTTCAAATGTGTTTGGTTTCAAGATTAAAAAAAAATAGTAACTACCCTTTTACGAATTATCGATGGCTTAGTAAGCCTTTAAAAATTAATGAATGTTTAATTATTCTCCGCCAACATTTGCAGTACATTACTAGTGCGGTTTAAATCAAATAAAAACGAATGCAAACATGCGGTAGATGTTTTTAATTTATATGTAAACAAATAAGTCTTACCCAAATGTCCACCATATGTCGAAGCACATGACGTTCAGCCAGCCGAATGCCGCCATGAAGCCGAAATAGATACCGTACCCTGTGCAAACAATATGCGGTAATTGATCAAGCGTGTCACATCAGAACATTCGAACTGACCCGAACAAATATTCTTTTGTTATCGTATCTCATCTCCGCGCCGATGATTGATTGTTAACATATACATATAACAAAATTGGAATTTCCGTATGTAGTATTGAAAAAAATTGTTATTCGTGAACATAATGTTTCTGTGTTGCTGAAAACGAAAAACAAACTTATAAAACTTTTGTCTGTTTATTAATCTGCCTGCGAGGTCGGCTGGACGGAACTTAAACGGGAACGTGTGAATACACGAGGGAATATTGTATGCAACTTATTTTTCTTATTTCCTCGCTGACGGAATTGCGCTATTTATTACATAAATATAGAAGTTTTCTACGCTTTTGTCATTACAAGCTAGTTACAAGGTTGATTCAAACTTGAGTGTTTGCGCACCAATTAACCTTATCGCTAACACCTGATACCAGAACGCCCACCTGACTCAAGCACCGTAACTAGGAAAATGAAAGCTCTAAGTACACTTGTTACGTACGCATAATCGCTATATAATTTATTAATTAATAAAACTCTTCTACCCAACATTATACAAAAACATGAGTAAACTATAAGTAATTAGATCCTTTGTTACTAAGCTAAACTTATTTATCTTACTAATCTATGAATATAATCTAACTAACATTATAAATTCGAAAGTTTAGATAGATGGATGTTTGTTATTTATAGCCTAAACGACAGAATGGACCTCAATGAAATTTGGCATAGATGTAGAGGATAGTCTGGGAGAACAAATAGGCTACTTGCTTTTGTTTTTTTTTTATTCCGCGCTTTAGGAGTCGCGGGCAAAAACTAGTTATTAATAAGAAATGAACTAATTTCATCGATATGTTATGTATCCGGGGTCATGACAATATTGAGCAAAAGCTAATTGTACCAGATTTCCATTAGCTTTATATTATCAGCCATACATTATTAATTCTTGATAAATTCCAGCACCAACTCCGTTAAGTTATATCTTCGAAAATATGTATACAATGTAACAGACGAAAAAATACAGACATTCTTCATATTATAATAAAATTTTCCAAAGCACGTATAAGGTAAAGCAAATAAATTAATCTCAGCGAAAAATATTTGACATAAACAAACACATATAAGTTATTTTACGAAATATAAATATTTATTTCGCTTGCTTTGAGCATTGCGAGATAGGAAACCGTATCCTTGTGCTTTCGTAATATTAGCTTTAAATATGCAAATACTAACAAACTACAATAACTTTGCTTATTTTACTAATACGTGAAGACGATAGTGTACAAGACGCGCACATTATGTTTACATTATAAACATATATATTAGTGGCTTGAGTGTTACAAAATTAATGCCATCCTGCCTTTTATGTTTTATAGTCTACAGTTTTATTACAAATTGTACGAGTAAAACCGATGATTATTTAATTATCAGGTATTAATTATTTCATGTACAGTACATGCTTCGGGACTAAAATCATAAAACACAAACCATTTAACACAAATATTAGATTATAAATTGTAGCTGCAGTACTTCATGCAACTGTTGTACCATAAGCCGTATTTCTATGAATTATACTCAAAAAACTTCTAGATATTATGAAACGATATAACCTATTTAATTTAGGAGGATAGAAGAACAAAGAAAGGATAGTTATGCATAAATACACCACAAATCTTAGTAAAAAGGGAAGAACGATCGCAGATCTTATTTTAGTAAATAAGGTTGAGTGAAGGAGTTGAGGATATACCTTACCAAGTAATTTGCATGTGAGCCTGTCAACGACAGGGCTGTACTGTACTCTCGCGAGGCAGGAGTAGGCGAGCAGCATCATGCTGACGTGGCAGATCAGAGTCTGGCCGTGCAAGTTGCGCAGCTCCGGCAACGCGCAGTACACTATCAGCGTCAACGCCAAGCAAACGCTGGATATACTATTTATCTAGATTAGAAATAAATCAGTTACATTTTAAATTGATTAAACTTTCGTGAGACGCTATAACGAATTATTTAACAGCTATCACTCAGGTCTATTATTCCGGTGGCGGCACCAGTTACACCTTACTAATATTATATTATGTTATAAATGTTATAAAAATATAAAAGTATCTAGGTGGGGAAAGTTGTAAACTTGAAAATGTTGTGAAGTGTTTTTATGAAAAGTCATTTTCAGTTTATAGATGTACACGAGACCTTGACCAGTCACGCTATCCAACTCGGTAATTATAAATTAGAAAAGAATAAAACCATTTGTTAATTCACATTACGTGGAAATTTTAATCTACATTTTTGTTCGTCGAATTACATTCATCATTGTTTCGCAAATTTTATTCCAATTCCCGGCAAATCTAAAATATGGCCCTTGAAAAGTGAAACATATACTATCGGAACATTTTTAAATTAGCTTAAAAAGTAAATCAATTAATTATTATAATTAACCACTATTTTAATTAATTATGTTAAACAAGGGTGTTATGTATACTAAAATTTAAGTTTATAGCTACTACTTATAAACTTACCACGAAAGCAACGCGAAAGTCCTTTACATTCTCTGCTGCAATGAAGCAAAGGAGAGTACTGGATATGACGTCATTCTCAGGGCAATGCCTTCGATCGAACATTTCTATACAGTAGTCGTTAGTTATGGATATTGAAGATTCCAGCAAACCATCAGAAGTCAAGCGATGCTTGTCACGGGGGTCCGATCTGTTGAGCGCGAACTTTCTATCCGGGCAATCTAAGTTCGTACGGATTCCCATTACCTCTGACAAAGATAAACATATTTCAAATTTGCTAAATTTTAGAGTAATAGTTAAGTCAATTATGTTAAATAAAAGGCATACAATATATTTCTTCCTTATCTCTGATGTATAATTTGTTGCTAGTTTTAATAAAGTTCCAAGTCACTCATCAAAGCAACTCGCACAAAATCACTGAGACAAGATCCTAACATAATTTTTCCATGAATAGAATAAAAATATAATTTTATCAAGTAAATGTATTTACTGGTATTAGCATTATAATGTTAATAAGAATAACTAAAGAAATAAGCAGGTACTTGAAGGAAGTGAGTAACGAAATGAGCCACAGCTTAAAATAGAGCTTTCTGGATAACATTATCTTTGAATTATTTGTTGTTTGCTGTAAGAAATAAATTATATAAAGTCGAAAATATTACCTAATCCCTTTTTTGCGTCATTTTTAAAACATGTTTATATTTTCACCCTCAGTTTTAGATGAGAACCAAACAATTAATGTTTATAATTAAAAAGGTCCTTATAACTCCGATCTATCAATTAATCATTTCTTTAGATTTGTTTTTTTTTTTGAGAATTTACTTTTGAAGTTTCGTACGTCAGAAACTATACGTTTCCGTCATGTTCAACGGCACAAAACTTTTCGATTAGCTTATTAAAAGTTTGAAGAAAGTTGAAAGAAACAATTGAATTCACCTTTTTTATTTCATCAATTTGGGTCTGGTTCAAAACTTGCTATAACTACTGGTTATAAAATAATTGTAAGTTTATTTTACTTATCTACACTTCTCTACTTCTGTATCTTTTCTAAATTTTTCTACTTTGTGGCGTAGAATGTCAGCCATCACAGTATATTTTCGAATAATTCTTTCGTTAATTAATATCCATACACTTACGACACGCTGTATGCTATACATTTTCACGCTATTAAACTTAAGGGGTAAATAAACTGGCAAAATCACGTGGAAAAGGGACCACAAATTACAAGCTGCCAACATTAAGGAAGCAAGGTTGCCATGGTTATAATTTGTGCATTTAAATTTTGACATTTGTAATTGAAAATTTCACAAATGTAAAAAACAAAATGAAGTTTTTATGATTTCATGCGGATGAAGCCACACAGTAATGCGAGTACTGGATAAAAAGTGGAGAAAAGTATTACGTTTTAAACTTCAACGTTTACGATAATTAAGCGTTCAGCTTTATCAGATAAGGTTACTATCAACTATTTTATTTGATACGAAAACGTACGACATTTGATAAATCGTAACATTAGTTGAAAATAATGAGCAACGAAAAACATACCTGTCAAACCGAAGTAATCATTTTTTAAAGGTTCCAAGTAATACATTGGTCGGAAATAATTTTGCTCGTCTACATTTGGGACGCAGGAACTGACTAAACTGTTGCATCTTTTAACTTTATAATGGTATCCTTCAGGACAGCATTTACGTATGCAAAAGGCGTTGAAAGCAGCGCAATTTCGAGTGCAAACCTTAGCGACTAAATCATCGATACCATCTCCTTGATCGATGCACCATTCACCTTTCATCAGCGTATTTATTTTACTTCTATCCTTTCTGCTCGTAGTTGTTAAACCATTTTTAATGACAGAAAAAATATAATCCCTTTGTCGTAATTCAACAGCATACTCGTCAGACTTGCACTGCAAGCCGATGTCGACTTCGTACACATAACTGTCTGTTATATTCAAACGGTCAACAATCCACTTCTCGTCAATGTCTCCACTATCAATACACACATGATTCCTATCGTTAAAAACTTGTCCTTTCTTACAGCATTTCCGAACGTGATTTATTTGTAAGGCTGATTCCGGTTTAGTTTCAGTTTCATTGTTTACACAGGTTAATCCTATCGTTTGCGGAATGTATTGCATTATGGTCCCATTGACGACGTCAGCCACCAACCTATCATAACAGATATTCAGAGAAGTCGATAATTTCATTTCTAAATCCACAGCAGTCAAAATCATGTTTATACCATCACACAATATGGGCAAGCCGTAATCGACAGACACAAATCGTTCATCACTTATTATCAAAGGGGAATATGAAATGTTGTAAGTTTGTTCCAAACTCTGCCGATCTATACAGTCAAAATGTTTATAGTGGTCCGACACCACCGCGACGAGACTGTGCCACCGCGGGCAACATTTTCGAAAAACCGTCGGTTCACCATCACTGAAAAAGTCTCCGGCTACGGCCGTCGCGAGAACAGAAGACACAAACAAAATGATCCACATGATTCGCAAAGATTAACGCACTGTTTCCCACACTTATATTTGATTTAGTTACACCAGATGGTTAGAGTCGGTCATCACGGAATGCATTGTTTACACTAGGAGCGAAGCCGGGCGTGCGGCAAAGGTCGACGGCGGCGGCTGAATGATGCGGCCTGCGGGTTGCGGGCTCGCAACCGCTGCGGAGAGCTAGGAACGAGCAGCGCACTACACGCCCAGGATACTACCACAGCCTTGATAATAACACTAAAACTTCCTTCCTCCACTTTACACATTTATATCATTTTTTTGTCCACGTAGTTTTCAAAATATTACGTAACAACAATAAAATAAAATTGTTGCTATTTTTTCAAAATGAACTAAGTACTACGTATCACTATTTCAATATTCTAACGCAAGCAAGCAAAGTTTCTAATATGATATAACGACAACGCTTCCGATTCATCGCCAATCAAATACTGATAACAGTAAAGTGGTCGATTGATTACTAAGAACTTTGTGTGATATTTCTTTATTTTCAAGAAATCTCACTATTGTATTGATATTACTCTTATCTAAAATGATATTGGAAACGACCTAGTGTATAAATAAAATTATAAAAAACATTTTTTCACACATATGTATAATCAAGTAAGTTAACCCTGTCAAAACTTTTAAAAAATCAGGTTTACATAGTCTTTACATATCAATGTTACTAACTGAAATTCAAAGATTAATTCTTTAATTTCAGTTAGTA
>DVQG01000527.1:0-14120 GCA_018231605.1 Papilio ambrax
GCTCTTCCATAGATCTCTATCATCCGTCATATCTGAATCATGTCATTACATAAAATATATTTAAAGGAATAGTATGATACTTTTTGAACAGTCGTCTAATTTGCCGAAGGATACTCATATTTGCTGATGATTGTGACGTAGGGCGTAGGGTACGGATATGAACAGATGTATGTGTGATAATGATGTGAGGGTAAAGAGTGGCAGATGCATCGCTATTGAAGTAGGCCAGTAAGCCGGTGTATCATAACCAGCGCTATTATCAGCAATCAGACGGCGACCTTGCCGCTCGTTGTCGCACGTCGTGGGGAGCAGATTGTCATCCTCCATTCCGGCATCCGCCTTACGTGATACGTGCACTTCCATTATGTAACACCTTGTCACACATCAAATATTCGTACGCGATAACGCGCGACGCCACAAGACCTCACTTTATGAATACTTTATTTATTCAGTGGCCTCATGCTAATGTTGTCTATGAAAGTCAGATCCAAAGACAAAACTTTACGAATATTTACAACAAAAAATCATATATATACTTATTAATTCTTCCCGAGATTAATCAAATAATAATAAAACGCAATTTAAAAGATTTCAACGACTTTCTACGTACATTTTGCTGCGCATAACGAACTATTGTCGAGCACCTTAATGGTCCCTCAATTGAATACAATTGATGGAGAGTTCGCAGTTGTCTTCTTATTGAAACAAGACAACATCCTATGAATGCAACTGGTTACATTCGTACGGTACTATATCAAATTTCAAAAGAATTCTGTTTAAATAAATTGCCGTCGTGAATTGTAAACTTAAATGGAAAAAGATTACAGACAAAAAAAACAGCACAAAAGTGGGAAGCATCGCCACAACTGTAAAATTTGTTTAATATTAATTACGTAACGCAAAAAGATACTGGCACTTCTCGCAATGGATGCGTTCATATTGTAAACTTTTTACAGAGATGCCAAATTACGAACAATAAGCGATACTTTTAAATGGCTTTACAAAAAAGCTTCTTTCCAAACATTCGGCGACGCATATCAATGTGCAGACGTTCAACAATCCAAGTTTCTTTTTAAGTCTCACTCATGACGCATACTCGTTTGACCGCATCCTTGACTTGAAAGCAACTGCGATGCAATTTGGGGACACTGGGTTCAATTCCCATGTTATATACATTCAAAACAATTAGTGTTTTCGCCTTAGACATATTGCTAACGTGAATGTGAACTCGATACATGTATCTTCTCAGATAATAAAACAAATGCTGTTTATACTCGTAACTTTGATGACAAGGCAAGGTTTTAAAACGTCAACTTCTCACGTTTTAAATTTCGTTTTCGATGCACCTAAAAATAGAGTAATATTTATACATAATTGTTATGAGATTCTATTGTTATCGTTAATGAATAAATCAAACGCAGTCGAATAATTATATTTAGCTCTAAAATGACGACTCGTCTGAAATCAATGCATCATAAATTATTTATAAGTAAATGTCATCGCTCAATTGAACGACTGTGTTTAGTCTCGCACGCAGTCGAGACAGACGGACAGTTCAATCGCATCTGCTCTATACGCAAACGCTTAATTTATTATTTTCTCGATAGTAAATAAGCTTATATAAGGTCGGTGATAATCATAAATACTATGCAAATAAATCATTGAATGTGTAATTTAGCTAAGTGCAAATTGCTGCCTTCACAAGTAGTCCAGGGAAGTGGTGATTAGCGCAGGTGCGATGATGCCGCTCGCTTCAATACGTTATACGGTTAATTAGTCCCTAGTTTGATTTATAGCCACACTTTGTCTTCGCCCCGGTCAACGGTACCTATTTATCTATATCGGATTGCGAAGCGTTGACGTGTAGCGGCAACTCGGAAACTGCAGAATAAAACAATGTTGCGGAGTGCCGGTGAATTTTCAGTCATTACGTTGCGGAGACACGCAGGCTTGAACACGTGAACGTTTTTTATCCTGCGAATCTTTCGACACCGCCACGCATCGCGAATGATGCTGAATGTAACACCGATGACCCAATTGCAGGTTGACGTACTCTATCTGCGTGAATCATTAACAACGAATGCGTAAATTGAATTGATATCCCTAAGTTCTTATCAAATACGTATTCTATTTCACATTTATGAGTCAGTTGCAATTTGATACGCAATAAGTCATTTGTAATTTAATAATTGAGATTAAAGCCTTTGCCTTTTATTTTGGTCACTCGAAAGAAATCTTCTTAGGTCAATTAACCTAATGGATCAACATTTTACCTGTATGTGGGGCACGTGTTGCGTGATAACCGCAAACAACTCGTTCTCACCGCGACTGACTGTCCATTAGTGTAATACGTGAACTAAGTACTTTGCTTTCGTTCAGAACTGACACTCTAAATATTTTAATAGTTTTATAATTCACGCGATGACCCAGGTCACGGCTGATAGATAAGCTTTTATAGCAATGCTTTAGGCCTACGCTAATATAATCCATCTACAGATTAACACATCGCCTCATTTTTTAAATAGACGTGTTTTCGTCTTTCTTTTATTTTATTAGTTTTAAAACCAAAATACGACATCTTTAATCAACTACCCTTTATATCAACAAAAACTAAAGGATCAATTTCCTTCGCCCTATAACGTCTAAGACCAACGATTTACTTTAAGTACTAAAGCCCGGATCCTTTTATCTCTGAGATATTGTTCGATAGTAATCCTGAGGTCAATAACTTCTATCAATTTTACGAAGTAAGATGAGTTGAGAGAAAAGGCAGTAAAGTCTGATTAACTATTATATTTAAATATATTATAGTAGCCATTGGCCAAGTTGGCCTTAGGTTATACGCCACAACATGCGGTAGTATCTTACTCAACATGGGTGAGTCCCCAGTATGAATAGATCATAGAATCATAAAGCACGGCATTTCACAACAGTTGTGTATGGCTAATATCCTCGGACATGTTATTCCCACGATATCAGCTGGTTCATGCGCCGGTGCGCGCCCAGCAGCCCGTGACGTCACGACCACTGATAACGGGTCGCGGTCTCGTGGATACGTGGGCAAAGAAAATTCATACACTTTAACTCGACCTACAATGTTAACGGAAATAGGTAACACGGCCGTGACCCGAGTGTTCTAGATTTCAATAATGCAGTTTTTAGTGAGTTCTCCCGCTTAATTTACATAAATGTGAACCACCTTTGAATATGCAAGTTTGCCATAAATCAAAACCAACAGTGTGCACAAAGTTTCAGGTGCTAAATTTCTAATTTAAATTGTAATTATGACGCTAAATCATAAAATTAAGTATTCAGGTCCTCTCCCTCTTTTGTTTTAAATTCAAACCCTTTACGCTTCTCTATCTAAAATTGCATCAACAGGCGAATTTATTTATTTTCATACAAATTAAACGCAAAAGTTTATTGATAAGACATAAAAGATATCGGTAGCAGCTCATTTGGAGTCACCTTTCGTTGAACCTAATCATAGTTCTGCAAAAGTTAATATATTACTAGTAGAAGTAGAAGAAAAAAATGCTAGCTACGCAAACAAAATGTTAAATTGCAAAACGCGATGATTCCGTTGCGAAGCTCAAGAAAAACAATTCGCGGAAACTTACGATTGAAAAGCACGATAACAAAATAGATAGACCAAAAAGTACAATGATTCAAACTGTAAAATAAAACAACAAATAGGACAAAGCGGGCGCGAGCTCTACAAAATGATTTATGGACAGTTAGCACCGGTAAACCAGAGGCGTCGGTGCCCGGGAAAGCAATTTACTGTGACGCAAAAAACGGCCAGCGCCCGATAGATCGACCCGAGCATTGTGCCGGCACGAAGCACCGAGCGCTGTTATTAACAGATCAACTAACGGATCCAATCGCTGCCCATACATTGGACTTATTATGAACTTTCTTTATGGAAATCACCTTGGGATTACGGGACTAAAATGATAACTATCCAAGAGTTAGCAATGCCTCGCATTGTCATATTTGCGAAAAACTTAATTATAGTTTCACCGATTACACCACATGCCACAACCGTACTATGGGTGAAGAGAGTAAAGAAATCTAACAAGGTTTTTTGACGCTGTGACTATATGCAAAATAGTAAATCATGGCCTCATCATTTGTCTATTAGATCGTAATGAGATGATTTCTAGTAAAAATATGTAACGTGACGCGTAGTACAACGGTGTAGAGAAAGTGGAGCAACGTCCAGTTTCATTAGCTATCGAGATGGGAAGGCGTCCGATAACAAAGCCATTACACGATAATTGCCTTTCGGTCAGCCTCCTCCCCCCCTACCATTCCACGTCCGATCTCCGCCGCACATTACTCAGGATTCATAAAGGGTCTGACATTATAAATTTCATACAGCTTATTCAGTTTGCGTTTGCTGATATTCTGCTTTTATTTACTGACAACGTATGGATGCATTTGTATTTTGATGGCAGAATGGTGAAATAAAATTAAAACATTTTGAACGATAAACTTAATTAAAAAGTAGAAATTTTTTTTCAAACCAAATACATTTTGTATTGTACTCCAATAAAAAGAGAGAAAATAAAATTCGAATTGGATTACAGTAAGTGATTGGAATCATAAGTTAATAGCCTCATTAACTATAAGATCTGTTTTACAATAGAGCTTGAGAATTTGAAAATCTTTCCCCGTTCTTGTGCCTGTCATTCTTCAATGTAGGAAACGATCAAACAATTACTAGTTTCACTTTTGAGTAATAACTGGCATTGAAAACGTAACATGAAGTCGCATCTTATAGTTATAAAATCTACCATAAATAAGAAATAGATATAAAAAAGGTACAATATCTACATTGACTTTAACAACACACTATTACGTACAATGTTGTTCATAACAATGATTGCTGGTAATGGAGGCGAATGGCGATGGCAAACAAAGTTATTCACGACCATTCCACTAATAGGGAAAAGAACAGTTACCCAATTTGTTTATAGATACCTTGAAAATGTTAACAACGTATTCGGATTTAAGATTTAGGTCATTGATATAAAGAGTATGCGAAGCTAACAGGGGTCAAGTGTTATTACTCTCGTTAATGATACTTAAATTGATACTTCGATATTTATTATACATCCGTAGTGACATCGTGAAAAATATGTCTGTCATTTAAGTATTGAAATACAGGAAATATTGGTTTTGTATATCTTTTCTTTTTAATCGACGCTCTGCAATAATTCTGAGTTATGCCAAGTGCTGAAGTGGCTGTTGACTTTTCTTCGTAGCGTCTTATGATGTCAAAATTGCGCTTGCAATTGAGGAATGTGAATCAAACAAACATTTGTAGAAGCTAGTTAATCTAATTGAAGAACTAATTATTGATATAACCACATACACAGTTCAATAGTTTATAGTATTAATAGGATCAAAGTAGGATTAAGTACGAAGCTTACGTGAAAGTTGAAAGCTTAGCTCTCCTGCACGTCAGTATAAGAACAATAGGAGACAAATAGCTTTGCATACGTTCATAGGCGAGGCATAGAGTTATCATCAGACATTGAGCCCTTATAATGGCGCCAGTGTGACCTGCATATCGTTGTCTATTAGCAAACACAAGTGGCATGGAGTAGCTTTACGATCAATAAATTTTATCGCTGTATAGTTGTAAATTCAAGTTGTCTTAAGACTTAAAACATTTTTAAGGTCGGAGTAGATAGGTACCTACGTAGTTTATTTTGCGCATTGCTTTCGCCACTTAAACAAGATGACATAATCTCTTCGTATGGAAAGGTCGTATTGATAAAAAGTCTTCCTGTATGATATCGTCGGGTGCGGTGACGTCGCCTCCAGACAAAATCATCCAGGAAGACGTAATTTATTTTATTTTATACAAAGATAATGTACTCCATCCATTACATGACTACATTTTAAGTGCAATTTTTATTCGTGTTAATAATCTGGACGTAGTATTAGCAGTAAATATGGGATTCTATCTTAAGACATTCTATTAAGGCTTTGTCTTTCCTCAATCTAATTGACCCAATTACAAATAGCTGCATTGTAAATAGATCGTAGCCGTCTATAGCCTTATGACCTAAATGTTATAGTTACATTGGTAGACTAACGAAATAATACAAAACCATATTATAAATATCTCTAAACATTCACAATTAAAAAGGTCAGAGCTATATGCAGATTTACTTAATGCTAACCAAACGACCGGCTCATCTATGTTTGGAGAGCCCTTCAAATGTCAAGAGTTGATCTGTTTATAACAATATGCATACAAACACTCGAGCTGTGCCACACCTACATAATTGATGCTACAATTAGTTCCTGCTAGCTTGCATTCTTCAATTCGAATTTATCTTTGCTAACTAAAGTTCAATGTGTTAGAGAGGGCAAGAGATAGAGAATTATGCTGTAACATTTTTCTCTTACAACAGTGATGAGTGAAGATTTACTTTAAAGGATGAGATCGATATTTTTAAGAGTAGACCTTGAACGTTATTTCTCGCATGTTTACACGAAGCGTATTAAATTCAATAGCCATTAACATTGACAATGACGCAATGTCATAAAGGACAGTGTGAATTAGTAGCGACATGACAATGATGCATTCATCAGTAGCCTCCAAATGACATGAATCGTAAACTAAACTTTATTACCTATACAATATACTGAAACAAGGTAAACAAGAATAATTTCAATTAAAAAAAAAACATGTCATCATGGAAATTTCTAGTTCATGATTTGAACTGGAGTATAAATTATTGGTACTAATACTAAAAAAAATAATTAAGTAGAGTGTGACGAACACTTAGCCACTGAACACAAGTTACATATACTATGCTCATATAAGTTGTAAAATCATCGTAATATTAAAAACACTCCACCCCAGTTCATGTTCCACCACAAACATTTACGCTAACATAGGAACAGCGCCTGGTACATTTGAATAGGCAATGTGATAGTAAGTGAGGAAAGTCAGACGGGAGGTGTCCTTGTGTTCGGAGCGGTGTTTCCCCTCGGCGCATCGAGTGCTAAACAAGTAGGACCCATTGTTTCGGTAGAAATTCGCAAGGGCGGAAAATCGAAATCAGCAAGTACCGTGGAAGTATTCTTTATTTCCTTATGCAATCCACCAAATACTTCAATTATTTGGTCGGTTTTTTGTTATCTGTGATTTTATATGAAACAAATGACGTTTGTTTTGATTCTCGGTAATTTAACTACTCAGTAACTTTAACTGTGACAGTTAAATAATAATTCCTGTATAATGTAGGAAATGTATAAACTAAACAACAACATGGTTGAAATAAATGAAGTTGCTGATTGTTCTCAAGACAAACCGCTATTTGTATAATTCAATGTCTAGATAACCTACGACACAAAACGACGTAACCCGCAAGCATGACGTGATATATCATAAAAACAATCATTTAACTTATTTCTATAGTCACATAATGAATGGTTTCGTTTACGTAATTTATTAAAATAACCGTTAAATTAAACGCACCGGTTTCACTGTCAGTTGTCTTTGACGTTGAGTCAAATTATCTCCCTATTAAATTATTGTCATTTAATCGAATCACAAATGGGCAAGACGGGATTTGTGGGGACAAATAGATCGTGTCAATCCTCAATTGAACTTTTTAAATCTAATTTACTCCATTTGTATTAACGATGAGTTATTGTTGCTCTCGAAATATCTGCGTGAAGTCCGAAAGTATTTTTTCTATTAAATTATTTGTGTATCTTTTGTTACGTAAAACAAATGAGAATTATTTTAACATTAAGTTTGTCTACTATTTATTTCTATATCATATTGTTTGCTAACGTTAAATATCATAAATCTTGAACAATAGATTGCTTAGACAATACTAATTGATAGAAATGTCAATTAGAATTATTAAAAGCTGCAAACTCAATTGAATGAGGTATTATAGGAGAGGTATGTATGTCTGCAACCTTGGTACCAGTTCATATTAATGATCAGTTGTATTCAAAACCTGTTGGTGTTGTCTATCAATGTTGTATTTAAATACTATACACCTCAAGTTCACGAGAAGGTCAAAATGTATCAACTAATTTGTTGTGACTGTTTAAATTAAAAAAAAAACAAAGCCTTATTATTTAAAGGTTATTTTATAAAACCTTTTGGCTACTTAAAAATTATTTTACTTTAAAAACATTGAATCAGCAATAACGTCATTGCCTTTTGTAAAAACATACCATATAAAGTCGTTCTATTCAATATTTGTACAGGTTAATAAAATAAATTGGTACAATGCACGTATTTGAGTACTATTGAAGGACAATGTTAATTGTAATATGATTGTGTACTCTACGAGAGAATCAATTGATTCGATTACTCCAGGCGCCAGCAAGTCCACGTTAATATTTGGTATGTTGCTTTACGGATAACATACTTTGATATTATACTCTTTTATAATTGCAAAACGATTTAAATGCATTCCAATTATTTGTTAAAAATTACAATGTATAAAACTTCTAGTAAATAGCATTCTTTTAAAGGTATTGGAATACATAAGGTTATGTTAAAACGTATTTATTACACGAAGGTAAAAGCTTCAATAATTTAATAAATAAATGAAATTTGTGAGAGCACGCTACGTCACCTCTAACGTAATTATTTTGTCCTAAAATCGCATCATGAAGTTTAAAAATATTGATTCTGTTAAATACTGCAGTTTAAATGTATTTTATCTTATGATAATAAAAAAATATTAGGTTTATAAGCATATAGGATAAGCAGGAAACGCAATTTAAGAAATTGCTGCCAATGATTTTTTAAAAGCAAGGAATGGAGACTGGAAAAAGAAAGAAAAGTGGCTGTAATTTGTAGTTTCATGGTGAAAGACCAAAAACCGGTCAATCAACGAGTTTTTCTTTGTTACAGGTTCTAAGTATGAAGGAGATACGAAGTTATGCGAGAGGATGGTGGATGGTGTTAATAGTGGCCACCCTGGCCGGTCTCGTGCAGTCCGACGCCGTCAGTCTGTACAACGCACAGCTCAAGCAGATGGTTACTTCAAGCACACTCAAATGGACCACCATGAAGAAAGAGGCTATGGAAAACTATGTCACCGGGGTTGATTCTCCTCAAGGTAAATTTGGGTTAAACATTTTAAAAGTCTCCTGACCACAGTGTATTTTTAAAAATAAATGTAAATCTAATTAAAATTTCCATAGAAATTCATTGGCTTTATTGTCCTTTCCTTTTTATTAATAACTTTAAATTACAAGTCTCATAAGCCATTTTGTTTCAGGACCAATTTATCTTTGTCGGTCTCGTCACGAGGGCGATATGCTACTTGGCTTGCTAAAATCCGATTATAAGTCATGCTCCATTGCTGGAACAAAAAACTACGAGATTTTCGAAGTACTCGAAAACATTGAAAACGCATCGTTGCTAATATGGAAGCCGTGGGGCAAGTATCATGCTAAGCCGAGTGGCGCTGTTACCATCGACTCTTCGCTCGATTCCGCTTTTATTGGCAGGATGAAAGCAGAAAGCGGTTATTCTCACTACATAGGGAGGATTAATTACGAAAGTACAATCGGTCATTTAATCACTTTCGATGACCAGAATAATGAACTTGTAGAAAATAGTGGAGAAATTCTCGTCGAAATCGAACCTATCAGTTATAGAATTGAAAATGTGCAAGTGGACTCAGATACTGAACATATTCGTCAAACCGACCCTCAAGTATTCGAGGAACGAATTTTGCGAAACGAAGACGAAACTGGCGCCACGGTTACCACGGAAATTGAATACAAGTATAATTACAGCATATCCTGGGGTCATGGACACGGCATTGCCATCGGGTTGAATACTACCATAGTGTTGAGCGACGGAACTGTACTCCCGCAGATCGAATGGGCCAACCCCTATACGGAAGAAAAAAAGGAACTTTACAAATTGGAAAAATACCTCGAACCAGGAACTGCTTGTAACGTTACTTTCAGAGGTTACTATACAAATAAAGATGTTCAATATACTGGCAAGTTAATTACGAACTATAAAGAAAATGCACCCAGGTCCCGGCCAATGAGGGGTGAAAGAATCGAAAATACCGTTGAAGTAGAAGCTGTGTATGGTGAGATATATTACCTCGTCAACAACACACTGGTGCCGACCACCACAACCACGACAACTACTACCACCACAACAACGACTACTCCTCCACCGGAAACTGCCCCACCGGCGCCTGAAGAGAATGACATAGCAAGTCCCATGAAAAAAATGAATTCTGGTGAAATCGACAGCAATGATATGATGGGAGACAGCAGCGAAGGATTGGTTAAGGCAGCTAAAGAAGACAACATCAATCGTTCGGTAGTCGGTGGACTGGGAAGCAAACCCAACGCTGGTACGGTCCAAATATTATCCACGGCTCTAATCATTCCAGTTTTTGCTCTTCTTATTTAAGTTCACAAGTTGAAGGTTAATGTTTTTGTTGTATATAGTAAATCAGAAGAATATCATTGAAATAGTCGCTTTCAAGTTTAAAATGTAGTGATTGTCATCTAAGCTTTATGCTGTTGTTTAATGGTGTGGTAAGAATACCCTTTGGGTAAATTTGTATATAGATTTTTTTATATTAGACATTCCTGTTAAATAATTTCATTCCAGTATGTAAATTATTGAGCCAAAATTAAACAGATGAGTGTAAATAGATTATGTATATAGTTAAGGATACGGAAGTCGCAGAGCGACGGATTACATCTGGACGTCACAAATGTTAAGCTGGTTAGAATCGTGAAGTCGATTATGAGAATAGAGTCACTGTTACCAATACATACACAACAAATTACTCTTATCACTTGAGACTACCCATATCGACGATAAATTTAACTGCTAAACTGTTCAACTTAACAAAGGAAAAAATTATGCAGCCGTTTTGAGATTGCTTGTGTTACCAGTAACAAATGCTATTCAAAGTGGAAAAACGTTCTAAAAACAGAGTTATACCCCAATTTAATTAAATAATAACATTACCAATTGCTTAAATCGTAAATAGAAACTACAACTATTAAGAGCAGCTATAATTAGTATTTCTACCATAAAAATATTGTGGACTTATTTATTCTATTTTCTTGGGTAGTTCTGTACTTTTATGTTGTTATTTCTAGTTATTAGTTACAAGAGTTTAAATCCAGAATTGAAAGATATTATTTTATTTAAACTTGTAGGATTAATGAATATTTATTTTGTTTTAATTTTAAATTAGTTAAAATATGTTTAGTTGTACTTGGCACGTATTTCAATAATATTCAAATATTGATTTGTTGTTATTGCCAAAGGATTATCTATATTCGTGAAAAATTTACTATTTCAATTTTCTATCCCTCCGTCATAAGGCTAATAAAGATTCATCGCAATATACCCAGATAGAATAATAATAATGCTTAGCGATGGTCAGACTATATGTAAAAAAAAAAGATATTTTTATATATTCATACTTTGTAAGTGTTCGCTCTACGGATAAGCTGTAGTTACATTAAAATAATCCTTCATATATTTAGTTATTCGCTTAAAAGAGTATTTTCAGTATTTTGTCACAAACTAGAATTTAGTATGTTCATGTTAGATTTAAATTAAAACGAAATCTCGTATCTAAATATGAAAAAATAAATCCCACCTAGATTATTTATTACATAAGTTTTAAGTTTTAATACATATGCAGAATGAAGATATATTTAATTGTACCAACAGAAATATCGCTCTCAAAGCATTTGCCAGCTTTATAAATGTAGGAATTAAAAAACATATAATTGAAAAATATATCTATGCATAGTAGGTTAATGCATCTGTGGTCTTCATGTTCGATGTAAGATTTATTCGCTTCTTTCTTGAAAGGCAAATCTTTGCCGCAATGTTATGGCGACTGTTATATGTCAAATAAATTCTCTATGTATATGTGAAAACCTCTAACATCAATATTGTTTTGCGAAGCATAATTGTGATGTTCCCTGTAAGTTTGTTTTAGTTCATTAAAGTGTAAATTAAATTAATAGTGTTTCATTTTAAAATCAATCAGAAGTCGTTATACTGTTTTGTGAAAACTGTATAATATAAATGTTACATAATGGGAAAATAATTCCACGAAACAATGAGAATTTTGCGGTAAATACGGCATTTACGATATTTAGGCTTTTTAAAAACTATTTAAAATAATAAAGTGCAATTAAAAAGCTTCAAACGATATCCATATAAATTTGATGGCATATCCAAAAGTGAGCTCACAAATTCGATGTTCCTGAAAACTGTTTATCTTTTAGGACAGTTTCTCTACAAAACAGACGGTCGTAAAAACACGGATATGACGATAAAATAAAACTTTTGCAAGCCTTCCCTTCCCCCTTATTGGCTGGTGAACCCTTTCGTTATCAAGTTGGTGAATAAAATTTACCACAAACATATACATGTAACATTGGACAAAATAATTTGATATTCATAAGGAAAATTTAACAAATGAATATTAAGTACATAAAACAAGTCTTGGGCATAAAAAAGAACCATAGTCAATTATACCGGAATGCGGTGTTGAATTTCGGTATCCCAAACATTGCAAAGGAATTCCAACCAAAAGCTATTCGACAGAAATTGCTAAAGGTAAAGTTCAAGGCGTGCAGTTGGCATTTTAGAATCGCCATTAAGAGGATAATAATGAAAACCTTTTTCTGTATATCCTTATTTGTCAGAGTCGTAAAAAACATTGAACACATCATGAAAACGTGAAAGTTCGGTTAGAATTGCCGCCATGGAAATGTCATGAAAAAATCTAATTTGACAAAAATGTTTTGTAATATTTAAGCTCAAGGTTTAGTATAAATCTGATCATATTTGATCAAATTCATTATACAAGGGTATTACAATGTCACCTTTCCTTTTTGGAGCAAATATCTTATTATACTTTATAAGTAACACGAAATGAATTTTCTTTATTAAACGAAATTAAGTGCAAGAAGATGCAAGCCGTGATCGTAAAAAAAAGTAATAAAAAGTCTGGTTTAATACTGAAATTTAGTTTGTTTTAAAATATTTTAGAACGAGATAATCGTATTAACAAAATTCCAGTTTCGTAAGACACAATGAACTTTGAAATTGTCTTTATAACCACATTTTAAATACGCAAATACACTAAAGCGTAGGTAAAAGAACTTTTAGCCATATTACGTATTCGCAGCATAATGTCGCTGTCAGACAACGAACCCAAATGACCCGGCCTCCAATTCACATCGAGTTTGTCAAGATTTTAGTCATCCCCGTCCAGTTAGTAACTGACAACTTATGTAATACTAGTTTCCGGACGACTACGGCCACATAGAATTGAAAAAAAAAACAAAAGAGAGTAGCCTATGTGTTCTTCCAGACTATGTGTTACATCTTTGCCAAATTTCATCGAGATTCATTCACCCGTTTAGGTGGCAAACTCTAACAAACATCTATCCATCTAAACATTCGCATTTATAATATTAGTAAGACATAATACCGTTAGAAGCCAAATACGATTTCCTTTAAATAATTGCCTCAAATGGTAAATTATGTGATAAAATAATACCAAGTTTAGCTCGTGTGGTAACCAAGGCTATATTTTTATGTGTTTTATGAAAATCGGATACAAATAGATTAAAAAAAAAAACACGGCTATATATACTGATATAAATTCAGATTTATTCCTCGATCAGAAATATACTATATTTCAAGCTTTATACTCTGTTGGCGACATTTGTCGTTTAATGTTATCGTGTGAGTTATTTGTAACGGTCGTCAGATGGCGCCAACAGCTCAGCGGACGGCATATTAAAATAACAGAGAAGACCTACTAGAATATATTAATCATCAAACATGATACCAATATGGCAATAATAACGAAGTAACGACCCGAGTCGAGGCCCTTGAGGGAGCCCTCCAGCTCAGTTAATTAAAAAAAAGGTTTATGCTTAGTGCCTTCTGCGCTCGACCACCTTTTTTTATAACTTAAGGTGGCAAACGAGCAAGCGGTCACCTGAATCCGCCAAAATGGCGAAGCGACTGCCCATAGACATTCGCAATTGCAGATGCGTTGCCTACCCTTATCCGACAGAGGAGGAGACGCACATAA
>DVQG01000528.1:0-14105 GCA_018231605.1 Papilio ambrax
TTTCTTTGCGATTATCTTTAAGATCAGTTTCTTTATGCTGTTGGGGTTTCTCATTGGTCCTAATAACAGAAATAGAAAATGTAGCGACAGTTTTCTTTTAATTTTTATCACAAGAAAAGAAATTGTATATTATTCACATAGAATGAAGTTTCAACATTTTAACTGGAATATAGACATTAAACTATAGTTTGGATAAATTAGAGACTTCCAACATTTAAATTTGATGTAGGATTTAGTTTAGCATGCTTTTTTACCACAGAAAATACTCACATGAAAACTTCAGAATGCAGCTGGAAAAATGATTGACCATCGTCGTCTTCATCCTCTGCTGTTTTTCGCAAAGCAATTTTTTGCCACTCCTCGTTGAGTTTATTTGTCTCAAAATCAAGAATAGATAAGAGAAGTTCCTTATTGTCTTTGGTGACAGCATTCATTGTGGTGCCACCGAATAACAGTTCATCTTTTGACTGCGTGTTCTTTAATGGAACTTTAACTAGATGCGGTTTAGGAGTCGAAGGTAAGTTGGTACTGGTAGCTGGCTCGCTTATTGTGACGTATTTATTGTTAAGCTTGTGTGATTTAATGGCTGGTCGTTTCTTTGTAAACGAACTTCTAATAGTAATTGAATTGGAAGCTGTGGTGTGTTTGTGTCCAGAGATGGGAGTAGTCGCGGTAGTGGCAAGAACGCGCGTGCCCTTCGATGCATCTAAGTAATTTATTGTTGATTCTTTAAGTCTGCTAAAGCTGTATTTTTGTAAGTTTTTACGTAAATTTTCCTCGTAATTATTGACAGCATTTGTAACTGAAATTAAATTAGCTTCCTTTGTAACATTTCTACCGTTTGCATCGAAATTTTTATTATGGTACTTTGTTGTTCCAACGGGCTGAATGTGCGTAGTTTTCTTACTACTTTGGATTGTCCTAACTTTGGCACTGGAAGGTTTTATTGCTTTGTACGGCGTAAAATTGTTTACCAGATGAGATGAGGGGTCTTTTATTTTAGATTTGAGCGGTTGTATAGAATTCATTTTCATTCTTTTCCTAGGATGTGAAACGTCCGACAGTACTTTTTTATAAAGAGTATAAGCGGCGATGCTGTAAAATCGATCTACACTATGAACTGTGGCGTCGTTTTGATCGATGTCAAATTTGTTGGAGTTTTCTGTAGTAGTTGTGACATTTTTCGTTTTATTATCACTGAAATATTTGAAATTATCATCCAAGTTTTTAGCTTCGTCTGCTAATTGGTCTTGATATTTTTTGCCTTTCAAAAAATTAAACCACCTCGATTCGATACCCTCTTCGCTCAGAGGTGATTCTATTTGGTACTCATTTCTAACGTATCTCTTTTTCACATTTTTCTTAGCTATATTACCTATGGATGGTGTAACGTTGTACGGAAACCAATGATTTTTATCCTTCCTTTTTTTCTTCGGATAACCCTTGAGTGTTAGAAGAGCTTTAATTCCTTTTTTCTTAACATCATCTTTCACGTAATCTCCTGCGTCATCGTAATATAAAATTCCAGGTGTTGCAGTTAAATATGGCGGACCAGTTAACGTCGAGTCAAATATATTCTTTTGCGTGCTTTCCAGTTTATCAGACTTGCATATAATGTTGACGTTGACATTGTCTAAGGAGTACACATTTTTAATACGTCTGTTTTCACCTTCGTTGGCTCTTTTATTGAATGATTTTAAATGCATACACTTTGTTATAACGTCTAGACATTTAGTACCACTGTCGAGGAGATTTTCATCGCCTATGTTATATTTTAAAGCCTTTTCTAAGTGGTCTGCTAATTTTTCTACGTCATGAATCAAAGGCTCTCCGATGTAATTACTTTTGTTATCAGGGTTAACAAAGTCACGTTTGTCCATATACATAAAAACTTTACAAGGACGCCCTTTACATTTTCCTGAAACCCTTTTGAAATAGTCATATAAAGTTTTGTCTATTCTATGCACAGCATCTCTCAGCTTTCTACCACCACTGGGATTTACCCAGAAATAAGTTTGTATTTCAGTACAATGATCGTTCATGTATTGTGCCAAGTTATCTAATTCGAATATTAATTCTGAAATGACGGCATCACTTGCAGCGCACGCGCGGCACATCGTGCGATTTGGTTTACAATGACAGTAACAAACTTTGTCATGGCCTATGTATTTTTTTATTGTGTCCCAATTTATTTCCCTTCTCTGTCTACGACGGTTTATCGTTGCGCTTCGTTTTAATTTCGTGTCAACTTTTCTAAGTTTTCTTTTATGGTCTTTTGTTGTCATTAAGTATTGATATAGCTCCATTAAATGTTTATTGACAACTGCTATAAAATCTTTGCTCAACGTTACCTTGCTCAAATTATTTGGGTTAGCTGACGTTATGCCTTTTGGAGTCACTATAACATCTGATAATTTATCTTTAATGTTGAAATCGGACAACAGTTTACCACTATCGACAGCTTTTAAAATATACTGACCATCGGGTATTGATTGATTTTCTACTAGAACATACAATCCAGGTGACAGTTTGTCTGCTCTCGGTTTTATTTCATTTATAACTGTGAACGTGCAATTCTTTAAGTTACTTATATTTGGTACGTCTGTAGAATTTGTACTAGTTGTTACATTTTTAGCTGGGATAACAAATGCAGCTTCAGTAGGCACTGGGTCTACATCCTCAACTGAATGTATTTGGTACTCAATGTCGACCGGTGTTGACAATCTGGCTGTAAACACTTTTCTTATCCTGACTGGTTCACTAAGGGATCTCTTTTTATCTATTGATATATTGCACGGGATAGCGATGTGGACTTGAATAGAGTTACTTATTCCATCACTGGATTTAACAAAAGGTTGTGTCACTTTTGTTGATTGTTCGGCAATCGTTGATTTATTTGAGATTTCGTTGAACGCTCCAACTATTTCGTTCTCATTTAAGTTTCTATTCTTCCGCATTAAATCTACTATTACTTCGATCGCAGCAACGTCTTTGGCCGTAAAAGTATTTTGTGATTTTACGTCGCGTTTTAAATGTTTATTTGTTGTGTTATTTTTTATTTTAGTTGTTATGTCAAATTTATTATCATCTTCGTTATAGTCCATGTCCGCAGTGTGGTAATCCTATTAAAAGTAAGTCAAAATTCATTTTTTTTTAAATAAGTAAAGTTTAAAAGCGAGTGGCGGCAAAAATAGTAAAGTTACTTTAACATAATACTTACATAATAATTACTGGTGATGTATAAACTCTCTTCATCTAGTTCCTTCATATCCTCCGTGGTGAATGGTGTGGTGCTGGTTTTGGGCGAGCTCTCAGTTGTGCTGACCGAGCTCTCGGCGCTGACAGTCGGCGAGGTGGCGACGGTTATCTTCAGCGAAGGCAGGGTCGAGTTGATAGTTGGGCATTTACTTTTCTTAGTCACTTCAGTGGTCGCGCTTGTTATATTCTCATTGGATAACTTAGCCATAGAAATAGTCGGAAGTGCATTTGTCAGCAAACCACCATTGAACGCTTTGTTTTCGATCTTTTTCGAGAATATTTTAGTTGTTATTATGACGAACTGAAATAGAATATAAAATTTTACTCCACAATTTTTTAACTAAAGTTTATTTCCAGAATTTGTGTTTTATACTTACACGATGGTCGCTGGTTTTTGTTTTAACTGTTTGTTTAGGGTTAAGTTTTGTACGCTTCGTGACCGGGGTAGTTGTTTTTGTTAGTTTTTCCTTCACGACGCTAGTTTGTGTATGACTATTGGTGCATTCAGTGAGCTTCAGCGGTTTTTCTGTTGTCGTTGTCACTGGCGTGGATGGTGTAGTTTGCTGAAAAGAAAGAAGGCGTGAGTATTTGTAAGATCTGTCAAAAATCTCCATCTCAGAAAGCATGGCACTGGCGTAGACAGGAATAAGTAAAAACCTACTTTTTTCTGGACCAATCCAGCTGATTAAAATAACAGTCAAATCAGACCATACAAGATTAGCTAATAATTATTGAGACCCTATTCATTTATATTCCGTAATCTCAGATGAAATATGATATACAAAAGGAATATGGTAAAAGGTAATAAAAAGTTCAGTATACAAACAGCTTTATCCCCACGCTTCGTTGCATACGGACTCTTGCATAATGTAGTTTTCGCTGTGGTGGTTGTTGTTGAGCGGCTCGACTTTAGTGGGATGGTCGCTATGCTCTCTGTCCAAACAGACACATTATAAAATTTATTAAAAGAAAGAAATAGCCACGAAGAAGAATTGGGTGACAAAACATTAAATAAGAATAGATAGGATAAAAGAATTAATCTGTTAATAAAAAGAAAGTATAATAGATTTATATAAACAAAATATTATACTTGTAGTTGCTGTGGTTGTGGTCATCGATCTTCTGACAGTAGTCGAGGGTATGATGATTGGAATAGAATCGTTGATTGACACCTCAATCTGATTCTGTTCCATTGCGAACACAGACGTGCCTAAAATTTAGATAACGTTAGATAAAAGTACGATGACAATGACATTTTGATTTCAACAATAGTACCTTTCTTGAAGGGACCTCTGCGCGGTTTCACAGCAACAGCTCGCGGTCGACTCAGCTGTTTCAGATCGTATATGATGGTGCCCCGCCTCGGCTCCATTGTAGTTTTTTGTGATGATTTTGAATCTGCTACTTCGTTGCGGTCTGGAAGAAGGTGAAGCTGTGATTATCACTTGCGTGTGCACCTCAGTTGATTCCTATATATCCATATTATTGCTTTACTGAGTGGTTTTTACTCGTTTACAATCTTCTAGATTAAAAAAGCATTTCTTTCGTCAACATAAAAATGAATGTTAAATGATTTCCTTCGTAGCAGCATATTTAGAAAATATATTGTCAACTCCACAATCGTTTTTAAGGTTAATGAGTGTTTGTATTGCTCCTAATTGAATGTATTATAATTAGCTATTAGGATGCACTTTACCTGCATCAGCACTGGGTATCCTCCTGATACGATCGCCTGACATCAAATCCATCGCGGAGCGCGGTTCGGCAACTCCACTAAAAAGTCCACAAGCGTTAGCACTCTCGTCCAGGCCATCCGAAAAACTCGGCTCCACCGTTTTCAGTATTCCAAATTTAGTGAGCAACTCTAGTAGAGCTATTCCCGACACATATTTCAATATGAAATCGTTCCAAATCGACTTTGGCGGACTAGGTAGCGGGGTATAGCCGCTGCGCTTTGTGTCGGGCATGTAGTATGTGGGTAGGTCGATGTGTATCATTACGTTGGGTCGCGTGAAGTTCTCCACGGCCTCGACTACCCTGACCAATTCTTTTATTTGTTCATCTCTGTCGGAAGTGCAAGCACTCACTTTACGGATGGCTTGGACAAATCTGCCGAGAGCGGCTAAAAATCCTAAATGTCTGGAAGTCAACTATGTCAAGTCAAATACAACCATTATAAGAAAACGTCCTTCCCTAAACTTCAGATCAAGTATACTTCATGCAATTGTACTAGCTGTAATTAATAACATCGAAAAAGATAGGTAGTCGCTGGAGTTATCACCGAATTTCCACTTTGATGTGTGGAAAGTCGACGATATCACAATTGAATATGATTAAGAAGATTTTGGACTTTTATAAAGCCTACATTCAATAGTGGACTTAGTATATTGATATATTAACTTAGTATGCACTTTCTTGTGAAAAAATGTGAAACTTTGAATTAAAAATTGTAACAGCGTCACCTGTCTTGGTCAATTGTCATCTGTCGCCTCTTACGTTTACGTCGTCTCTTTGGTCGCCTGAGCACATCTCCTGTATTAAGAAAGGCGGATTAATTTATTGAAAAACGTTCTAAAATAAGTTACTTTTGATTCTGACAACTTACTGTCTTTTATAAATCCTTGTATATTCTTGGAATAAAAACCAGAGTTTCCAAATACTTTTAATCGCTGTGACGAGATATCTGTAATTAAAAAATCATTAAGACAAAGGTCATTAAATCAATGAATAAAGAAATACACTTAAAATCAAATTAAGGAAGTACAACTTAAAAGACCAACCATGTTTGCCGTTTCTTTTATCCTTTATTTTATTAGAAGCGATGTCATCCAATATAAAGTCATATTTCGATGTTTTTGTTGTTACATCCAATTTCTTTGCATTTGTGTACAGATCGTAGTCAAAGTAATTTTTACTCTGCTTTGAATCAGAATGATCAATGAAGTCGTTATTTCCTTTGCTCGGTTTATACGCGTCGGCAGCTGTATTTTTTTCTTTGCCTAGTACTTCTTGTTTTTTATCGGATTTGGAATGATACAACAAGTTGTTGTGCACTAAGGGAGAGTAGGACAGCTTGTATTTGTCTGTTGTTGCTTTAGGACGACCGTCGTCCATTTTATTTATCGGTAACACTTCTGAGAACGTTTTAGATAGCTCTGAAATATTTATTTTCATTTTATTTTCAGTTGGAAAGATATCAATGTATTTGTGAGAAAGCTTTAATTTGTGTTCTTGTAGATGTTGGTGCTCTATGTTTCCAATATCTTCATTGTCCTCAAGTGTGGGACTATTAAGTATATCGTGTGTATCGACTTTCCCGAAATTGAGTTGATCTTCCAAAGTATCAAAAAAGTATTCGCTATCTTCATCGTCCGTTTTAGCTGTAAAATTGACAGTGGATTCTGTCGACTGAGAATGTTGCCTACCAATATTTCTAAGAGGAGGTTTTAGTTTAATGTATTTATTAAAAAGTTCTGCACCTAGGTAGTCTAGCGTAGGCGAGCCTCTGTAAGGTTCTTTAATGTCTCTTTTGATCCTCTTAGCATTGAAATTATTTTTAATATCATCAGTGAATCCATGGTAATACTTATTTTCTATTTCTGTTGCCAATTCATTATTAATATACCTACCCAGTCTTCTCTTAGGCGTTGCAGTGGTACTTTGGTTCGTGGCATGGGTTGCGTTCTTTGGGTCCAGCACATGAACGCTTTCTGTCGTCTGGTTGTACAGAATGGGATCTAACGCGACAACTGAACCTTTCGCTTGCAGATCAGGCTTGAAACTGTCAGGCGAAGGAAAGTAAACAGGAGAGGTGACTGACTTTACGTCGATGTTGTTATCACGTAGGAAATTTTCAAAATCTTCATTCCTCATCGGCAGAGGCGTAGAGAAGTGTTGCTCGGGGACCTTGTGTAGTTTTGTTAGTATGTTCACCTAAAACATTTATAACTCTCTGTACACAATTTTCAGAAATTATCAATTGGGGCCAAAGGCAGTTAAAATTAAGCATCAATATAACTATTACAATAGTAGACAAACTCACAGGAGATAATGCATGATGTGAAGTCTTTGCTGTAGTTTCTTCTGTAACGAAAATCATAAAAATAAATGAGTTAGTTTATTCTAAATGTTTGGTGTAGTTTGACAAATAATAAAATCTAAGACAAACGTACCTCGAACTTCTTTTAATATGTTTAAGCTGTCATCGTAAGCTAACAAGGTGGTGTCGAATAACATAACGTCGGAGGCAGTGGCGCTCTCTTTCACAGTTGTATTACCTAGAAAATATAAACCAAGTAAATATCTCAAATTTAAATATACAGCCCTACTCATACAAGCTGCTCCTATGTTTATGAGAAATTCACCAGCCATTGCCACTTATTAACGAGACTTTCTAGTAATAAGAAATGGAAGACGCGTAAGGAAGGAGATTTTATGTCTGCACCGATTGAAACTTCTTAGGTAGCCTTAAGTTATTGATTACAGTTTCCTTACAAGCTTTCAATAAAAATCTGTATAAAAACCTCGTTGGCTAAGTAATGACAAAAAGATAGTGCACCACCTATTATTTACCTGGATTAGATTTACTTTTAGCGGGATCCTCAATTTGAACGCTGTGCGTTACGAAGAAGCTGGGATGTAATATGCCGCGGTACTGCGTGCTCAGCAACCCGGGTACTTCTAGACGCACTTCACTCCGCGACAATGCATTCATATCGTGCGCGGCGATGTTACGTCGCCTGATTTTATGATAATCTTGATAACTCTTTTCTATTTTTTTAATTAAAAATTCTTCGTTCGTTTCCGCATTCTTGGGAGATGTCTTGTTCATTTTGGTCGCCTGCTCAAATTGTTTAATTTTGCTCTTCAACTTCTCCCCTCCTGCTGGTTTCCTGATGTCTAACAATTTGTCTAATCTGTGCAGTTCACTTTTCAGGGCCGTCATATCAGGTGGCTTGTACATGTACGGTTGTTGGATGTTCTTTAATATATTTTGCCAAGTCGTATATTTATCAGAATCCAATATATCATTGTGCCACATTTCTAAATCATTTAGATAGTTGGGCGTCGTTTGATATCTTCTTCTCGAGTTTGAAAATTTCCTCCTCTTGCTGCTGATTAGTCTGTGTTTCTTCATCCTGGGAGACACCTCGTGTAATGGCATAGTGACAAGCTGCGCCTGCCGCACGATATTGTCGGCTGTACTCGAGTTGTCCAGATTAAAAGGCTGGCTATCATCATTCAATTGAATATAAGAAAAGAAGTGAGATTCCGTAGTTGGGAGTATTCTGCTATGTGTTATTCCATTGTTTTTATATTTGCCCGTATCAATTATTTCGTCGTCGGAATTTATTGAACTTAAATAAATACGTTGTAGATTTTCTTTAGCCATTTTGTTTGGCCTCACAAGTGCTGTGAATCTTCGTATCAGATTTATGTCGTTTATTTTGTTTCTGACTGCCTTGTACGGCGATACTGCGTAGTCGTATATACCTTGAGTTGTGTAATCGTTCAACGTCTTGACGGTTGTTACTTTAATGTTGATGAAGTCAGCATCGTTGAAGTCCGGTCTATTTCGTGCGCTTCCAGTTAGTGTTCTGTAAATCGTGGATGTCGGCGGCGGAGTGACTTTCGTGGTCATAAGTATCGGACACGGTTCTAAAAACAAACGTCTTATTTTTAAACAATTACTTAATTCGAGATATTTTATATTTATAGTGTACTCAAATTTGAAGCATTTGTAAGTCTATTTTTTCAAACTTCTGATTCTTTGGTGCTTCATTTTTCGATTTTAATGTTAACTTAAAGGACCATGGTCAATTCTTTTGTGATTATATCTTTATAAGAAAATCTTTACAAAAATAGTATTAGGCGTATAACTGTAACTCACCTGTCATCACAGTTTCGTTACCACATGGAACATCGTTTTTTTCGACACAGCTAGTATGTGGGAAATATTTTTTCGGTACCGTGGTCTTGAAGGGCAAGTCTTTTGTAAAACTCTTCAACTTAGAAGATTCCGGGATTACGGTCGGTATATCCATCTTTATATCGTCTAGGTTCGGGGGTGGCTTGTTATACTTCATAGACTTGAACTGATTGACGTGAGTATCAAGCATATCGTAGTCGAACATTTTGCTCAAAACAACATCCGGCTTTCCATCGATTCGTACGTTAAACATTTTTTTCAATTTCTTCAATGGATTTAAACTCTTTATGGTTCGAGGCGAATCGCGTTTCTTCAGTATCGACTTTTGGTTTTTCTTATTTTTGTGAAATCGAAAACGAAGATGGTTTAAAAACTTTCTTAGTCTGCTGTCATGGCCGGTGTTCCTCAGGTTGACGACGGCGGTCGGCTGGGTCACCACGTTCAGGTCCACGTACGCGAACTTGCCTGATTTCTTTTTCATTTTCCGCGGCCGGTCCGACGACAATTCTTTCAAGGCGTCCAACTCGAGATCTGGCAAATAACTGCGATACAGTTGGTATTCGTTATCAGTGTCGTCATTTTGCAAGTTCCGGACGGGTCTATGCAGAACACTTTCTAGCAGTAAGTCTATGTTGACCTCTGTGCTTGTGTTTTTATCATTTTTATCATCATATTTTTCATTCCTATCATAAAGTTTTGTATTTATATTTTCGGCTATGTTATTGCTCTCACATCCCATCTTCAGACCTATCGTCAAAATTTAGCAATTAACTAATAAACCATATCGGTCAAAGCAAGAAGGTTTCTGTTCTTTTTAGAAATTTAGACAAAAATAGATATCAAAGCAATACAACTTTCACTCCTATTAAAATCAAAAGTAATTTCCAACTTTTCTAATCTCCTAATTTTATTGCAACAAAAACATACTTGCATAATACTGATAAATAGTTACGAACGAAACTATTCTTACCGTGTTTTAAAACTTTCTCCAATGCTGATGTTGTTTGAGTTTTGTACATTTTTAAGACGTTCGCCAGCTGGTCTAAGTCTGCGTCCTCGCTCTGCCTCTGCTGGTCGGTGGTGGCTATAAGATTGTCGTTATCGCTCATAATAGTGGCGCTACATCTGGATGAGTCAAATTTGTTGTTGCTTTTGTTGTTTTCTGTAATCATAGGCCTCAGCGACACAGTCTGCGATGAATGGTACTTTTTGGGTTGACCGGAATCGATAAAGACATAAAAATGTTTCTTGAACCAAGATTCCTCGCTCTTGGTCGATATGTCTTGGTCCTCGGTAGTCTCAGCGGCATCATAGAACGCCCTCTTGTACCGCTTGGGCACCGTCGGCAGTTTGTTCAGTATAAACTTGCCGATGTCATCGACGCTGTGATGTCTGTGCGCCTGATAACGAACTAAATTCGAGTAGTTTTGCACGCCTTGCTCCTGTTGAAACTTCAAGTAATGTTTGTAGCCATTCACGTAATCGTTGTAGTATAATTTTTCAGCTAAATCTTTAAAGTCGGTCGTCATAGGATTTGTCGGTTGTGTGTTGATTTCGATATTTTCAAGAGGCTTATCATTGTCCACGTCGGTCTCGTACTGCTCGTGCTGCTTGGTGTCCACCGCCACGCCATAGCTCGCCGCATCCTCCGACGTCTTTCTCTGCAAGTTAGTTAAAACTATTTCATTTCTACGGGAATTAGTTTTGAGCTCGGAGTTTCGATCACCGCTCTTAGTTTTAGAGTGTAAAGATATAGGACGTTCTTGATAAAAATCTTTTAATAGTAATTCAGACTTAGTAATCAGGTCGTAATCATCGTCATCGGGAGGCTGCGCTGAGGTGTCGTTTATGTCACGGAGACTTCCGGTATAGTTTATCGCTGAGAACTTTTTGTAACGCATTGGGGAGTTTTTAGATATATCGTAATCGATAAATACACTTCTGTTACTAGTGTTATCAGAGGGAGCGACGCTGTGGGCGCTGTTCGCGCAGCCGCGTAGTTTGTCATACCAATATTTAGTTTCGTTTCTTATAACGCCCTCACTAACTTTAATTTCTTTACATAATTCACTTTTTACCTTTGTTAACGTTTTCTTCAGTTCGTCCATATTAACATAGTTCGATATGTTGCGACTTGTGTTTAAATTACGTTTCATATTATTTTTAAATGTCGCAGATTTAGTATTCCTGTAAGAAAACGGAATCATCCCGAGCTCGGTGATGAATCCTTTAGTAATAGTTTCGATTGCGTTCATTTTGATGTTGTTCAATATCGCTTCGATCTCGGAAGTTTCCACCATGTACTTGTCCATGTCCTCGGACAGTGGTGTTGTGAATTTATTAAAATTGTACGGCCCGTTAGGATTCATCATAACGGACATTAAACTTGTGTAAGGATCAGTCTTCATGTTGTATATTTCTTTTAGATGATCTAATTTAGTAGTCAATTCTGTCACAGATAAATCATTGCCCTCCGTGAACTTCTGTTGACTAGGCTTCATCGTCGTGAATGGGAAGTTATTTCTCCAGGTGTAGTTATCGTTTATGGATAAATGTCTTTTGTCTTTTTTTAATTTATCAGTAGTTATTGGTGATTCATCACTGCTTACAGTATTTGCCCAACTTCTATTAGAGCTGTCGTAGTTAATAACTTTCCGCACCGTCTTCTTATCAAAATCACCTTGTCGTTTGTCCAACTTGCTTCGTTTCTTTCGTTTGCTCCGTTGTTTGAGCAGCAAGTAACCTTTATCGTTGTCCTTGGTAATGTTATCTCTCTTGTCAGCTTTCACGGGATGCTTCTGGGCCCTCGAAGCTGTGCTCTGTATCCGAATTCTCGCCATCATGTCGTTGGAGATGAATTGTTTCTTCTTCTTCCCCTTTAGTCTGTCTATTAGTCTTTCGAAGAAGCCCTTTCGTTGCAATTTAGTTACTAGAGGTTCATTGCTCTTACCTGTTACTTGCACATATCTAGTTACATTAATGTTATCGGAAGACAAGAGGGATGAATCTAACTTGGTGTACTTGGGTGTCCATGACTTGTGGAAGTTGATGTCCTCCTGGTATCCATTCCTAATGTGAAATCGATTCTGTTTAACATCGTGTTCTTTATCGTTTTCTAAATCATGTATACTGTCGATTACATTGATAATTTCATCATCCTTTGCGATACTTTTAGATATTGTGTGGTTTTCAACAAGCACCATCAGGTAAAACAAGCTGGAAGCAGGGAACGAATAAATATTTAACAAACTTTATGTTAATAAAAAAAAATACTAGTCGTATTGCTCTTTGATTGTATAGATAAGACACAAAAACATTGAGAGACATAATACACTATCGAAAATTGTTGCAACAAGTATATTTGTACGCCATAAGGAAATATTAAATGAGTTCCAAATACGAATACTAAGATCCCCTCCCCTGCCGTCACCACCATATTGTGAAACATTTGAAGTATTATTTTTGTGGTACATATTTACTGTGATCACGGACGCGATATTTCAATGTTATACTTTAAAGAGTATATCGTAAATATGCAAATGACTTTTTAGAAACAATTACTAGATTTGCGCCACATTATTACCCACGTACATCGTTTGACACTTTACATTTGGGCTTAAAAAGTTAAAAATCTTACTCACCATAAAAAATTGAAAAATAACATTTGCTATGTACTAAGTAATCCAAACCGAGCATGATACCATAAAATAAAGCTAAACTTAACAAAATAAACCCATACCAATACTTTTACAACTCTTTTATGTAAATTGCAGATTGTCAATAGTTTTGCAATTGTTTTGTTCCGTGACAGCGTCAGTTTGAATTACTTCTTTATGTCACTTTGATCGCTTCTTTTATAAAAAAAGTTTGTATGTTACCTTCTATGTAACGCTAAGGAGGGAGACACACGAGCGAAGATGCATCACGCATGACACGTTTCGTTAGACCAGTAAACTTGACTGCATTATGAGTAGAAAATTGAATAATCGATGTTGTCAACAAAGGAAAGGATGAACAGAAAGAGGATATTTCCCTTACGTATGTCTCTTATCGCTCGCCAAATCCACTTCCCCTCCCTTCATATGGAAAATACCTTGTATAAAAAGTGTACAAAGGGGAAAACTTAAATTAACTACTATAAACGTAAAGATACGTTAGTTTACTTATACAAAAATGGCCATATGTTACGTCTCTAACATTGTCATCTATCTTACACAGAAGACATACATAGGCCTTTAGTTCATAATTATTTTTAACTTTCAAAGCTTTAAGGGAAAAGGTTTAGACCCAAGGTAGCTAAAATGGGTGTAATAAAATTCACATATTAATTAAAAATTTATTATAATATTAAAGTACAACTAAGTTTATCATTGATACTGCGGGTTGACGTAAATGCCGATATCGTAGCCGAGTGCCTTTCCACGCTCGCTCTTCATGCGCATGTTGACGAAACTGTGCCCCACGCCGCCCGCGGTTATGTTGATGGACGCCTTACTGTGCAGCGTGTCCAGCGCCTGGATTCCCTGCACATACAATGGATAATCCTGAACTTCTCCCGTTTTTAAATTGCCTAGTGTAATCAATTAGTGCATTACGAATACATTTATAAAATGACGTGTGTTTGAATACTTTCAGTTCAACGGTAAATCGTGCCGCGGGAGCTCTAAAGCGCTGAGAGATTTAATACAAGATTATTATTGCAGGATTCTCAGAGACCTATTTCATTTCAATTTGTTTACGAATATATTTTGAAACTATGATTTATAAGTGAGAAATTAGGAAGATATTTATTATTAGCTGTTGCTCGCGACTTCGTCCGCGCGAAATTAAAAAATATAACCTACTATTTTTCGCCGTATTTTCGGAATTAAAAAAACAAAAGTGAGTAGCCTATGTGTTCTTCCAGACTATCCTCTAC
>DVQG01000529.1:0-14104 GCA_018231605.1 Papilio ambrax
CCTAATAGGTCTCTACGACGCTCGAGTAAATCCCCATTAGGCATTGTGGGCTCCCCTACTATATTTTTTAAATTTTTCGATTGCCTATGGGTGGGCTGTTGCATCATGGTGACACCCACAGTAGCTGGTGTTATTACATATAAATACATGTAGAAATTGTTAGTTATACAGAAGAAATAAAACAACTTCAAAGAAACAATTGCACTGTTTACTCACAAGCTCTATCATGCAAATAAATAATCACTATCGAGATTCAAGCAACGCATTTGGCAACCTGAGTACCTTACGACGTACAGATTAATATTACCATACTAAATACAAAATATGCATAATTGCTAATTCAGAAGACTGTTACATAATCCATTTATAATGTTATGAAATATTCCTGTAATTATAAAGCCTTAAATACTAATAACTTTATTGAAAATTTACTATAAGTAATCTTGACTGACAAATAAATATTAGAGTATACAAAATATTAATAAAACTAGTTTAATGTAAGTGCATTCACTTAGAAACTTTGGCTAAATTATAATAAAAATCTTTGGCGATACCAAATTTCAATGTGATGTGCAAAATTCTTAACACAAGCTGCGTAACAGTATATGTTGCACCATTAAATAATAAATACTAAATATTTAAGCAATAATTTCTTAATTTTAATGAGCAAATTGAAATCAAATGGATATGAAAATAAAATGGATGGAGCCTTCTATTTAAAGAAATGATAATCTGAATTAATAGCAGTAGTATAAAAAAGTTGTTCCCTTTAAAAAGAGTGGATCCCATCTTTTTCCTAGAAATTTCGCTAATACATTTATAGTACTTTAAATCAGAAAGCTCCATCTATTTTTTTTGCAAGATTATTAACAAAAAGTCTTCAGTTCACTTTTAAGCACATCTTAATAATTATTGGGACACAGCCAAATAATAAGTTGACCAAAGATATAAATATATATTAAATGAAATAGCACAATATATAAATAGATGCAGCATTGAAAAAGGGTAGATATGTTTTCTAAAGAACATGATTTTATATCATAAAAATATGTCCCAGACTATGTTGAGTTTCAATTGAATATATTTATATCTTTGTTAACTTTCAATAAATATTAAATTTGGAATGTTTAAGTTAATGCAAGATTACAACTTAAGTTCATTAGACGCTTATGCCTAAGGTAAAAAAAGCTAAAAGTAAGTACTACAATACCATCACAATGAGCTTAATAAAAAAAGAAGAGATCTGTTGATTATTCCGAAGGTGTTAAATCTTTCTCAGTCTCACTCTCTGATAAAATTTGTTGAAGCAGATCATAAATTGGCTCAAATGCTTTCCGACAAGCTGTGTTTGTTGGTATTAAATAGTCATGCATGTCATGATGGCTTATAGTCCCATCACTTTGAATAAAACCTTTATCAATAAAAACCATTTCCACTTTATTCATATTCACAACTTTCTCGCGTAAGAGTTGATTGATTTTGGAATTCTTTTCTCTTAAACAATTAGGATGTTGTCCACGAGGTAACAGACTCTGAAATATACAATATTTCAAGTAAAATCTTCCTTACAAAAGTCATTTTTTATGTTTATTTTGTACTCACTGGTAGGACAATATATGAGTTTGGATGTTTCTCCCGGATTATTCTCACAATTTCAAGGATCCCTTCGCAGATCTGTTCAGCAGAATGATCAACATTGTTTGTGCCAACATGCAATACTACAACCTGAAAATTACATTATTATGACAATTATAAACATAATTAGTATAGTTAATGAATCACCTAAAAACACATACCTTTGGATCAACATGATCAAGCTCCCCATTTTTAATGCGCCATAAAACATTCTGAGTTTGATCTCTATGGATACTAAAATTGAGACAATGGAGAGGAGCAAACCATTGGTTCCATACTTCAGTGTGTTCCAATGCTTGTAATATGGAATCACCTATAAATACTACATCAGCTTCTTTCCCCTTTGCATCAGACAGAAACCGATTGTGCTAGAATGTTAAAAATTACAATTTATTAAAATGTTCACTTTTTCAAATCATTAAAAATAGACTTTATTATGCTTCGTTGCACATTAGACAGATATTTAATTAAAGACATCCTACGGATATTTTAACCACGCATCTGATGCTGTAATAATGATTAGAGAAACTTACAATGCTATTCCAACGACCATCACCCTCATTGTCATGTTGAGGAGCAGCATCAGAACACGGATTCATGCTACCACTTTCGAATATCTGTAAAAATTGAATATTTTAACTATACGTGTCTGTAAAACAAAATTACTTCATACGAAATTAAATGTCCATACTGTGATTGGTAACGTTAAAATCTATTTTTTTTCCTTCTTTGATATAAAATTAATGAACACTTTACGGTATAAACAAAACCATATGCATAAAAATTCATGTAAAACTCTCTTAAATTAAATGTAGCACATTCAAGATTTTAGACAATTCAATAGACATTTAATTTTTTTTATCTGTTAAATCCATAGATTATTTACTAGTGATGGCGTGAGTGTGATGCAGTCTTAGGACAATCGATTTTGTCGGGAATTTGAATGATATTGACATCGATTTTTCTATGTACGAAATCGTTCTTTATATTGTCCAATATTCTTATCAACTAGCTTCAAGGTGACACTGACAGTAACAGTTTGTGGCAAATGCTTGTCATTTTTAAAATCGTGATATTTCCCATCTTTACCAGTTTACCACTTTGATTTGATAAGTTCATAACTTAATAATGGAAGATGACAACGACATAGAAGTGCTAGAAAATAAACATCGAAAAGAAAAGAAAGAATTGCAAGCGCATATTCAAGCACTAAAAAAAGTTGCAAAAAATGATAAAACGAAGAAAAAAGAGCTTACCGCAGAAATTGCAAGGTTAGAATCAGAACTTGATAATCGTCAAAAGAAAGAAATGGAAGCTGTTTCGAAAGAAAATTTAATCGATAACGAATTGGTACAACTAGATGAAAATGAAGACATAAAGATTAAGTTATCGAAAGCACAAAAAAGAAGAGTGAAAAAGGAGCAACAAGAAAAAGAACGCGAGCTAGAAATAAAGTTACAGGAAAAAGAAAACATCAATGGGCCGAGGAATTTAGAAAACCAGGCAATTTGTAATAGATTAAAAGAGATTAATTTGCAGGTATATACTATTCCTTCTGACGGAGATTGTTTATACAAAGCTGTTTCACACCAGTTATTTGTTAAAAGGAAACAATCTATATCAGTAGAAGAATTAAGAAAACAAACTTCTAATTACATAAGAGAAAACAAAGAAGATTTTATGCCATTCCTGAACAACCCAGAAACTTGTGATATGTTGACAGACAGTGAGTTTGAGGAATATTGTGATAAAATAATAAATAGTAAGGTATGGGGTGGGCAAATAGAAATTAGGGCATTATCAAATTATTTGAAATGTCCAATAAGCATAATACAAGCCACAGGCCCGGCTTCTATACAGCAAGGTGAAGAATTTGACGGACCTTCATTAGTTATCACTTACCACAGACATATGTATAGATTAGGTGCACATTACAATTCTACATTAGTCATTGAAGATGAACATGTAGATAACTAATTTATTTCTAAGATTCTACATTGTAAAAATATGTCTGTTTATATAATTTTAGTTGTGTACTGTAAAAGTATATCACAAGTGTAACATGTAATGAGAATGCTGTAATCACAGTTTAAATGTTTTTACAAAAAACATAATTTTCTTTAGGCTATAGTATATAGTAATCAATTTACTTTATTAAAAGGTATATAATAATAACACAATTTTTTCATTTGATAATTTATTAATGCAAAGTATATGGTTTTTAAAACATTTTAGAACATGAATATAAGTTAATACTATTGGGTTCCATTTTGAACGGAAGACCCTTCTGGTTCATTTTCATTGTGATGTTTGTTTGGGTCATCTGGTTTCATGGCTGGGAACAGCAACACTTCCTGTAACAGTAAGAAATATTGAAGGCGTACAGGAAAAAATATTCTACTGTTATAAAAATTACACAGAAAAGTTAGCTTGTTAATGACAATTTTACTAATATCACATTAGCAATAACACAAATTGATTTATATAACACTATTTGTGGCAATAAGCATATTGAGCATTCAAAAAAGAAAACCTAATTTCAAGAAAAGATAAAAACTTTTAGTACACTTTTTTAAGAAAAATATAAACACTATTGGATAGTTTTATAATATGAAACATAAGTTAATAAAACAGTCGAATCGAGAACTTCTTTTTTGTGTCAGTTAAAAAGTTAACATGTAAACTGTAGATAAATTAAAAAATTATGTTACCAAGTTGGTTGGAAATAAAACATTGCTATCCTCCACAAAGGTTAGTTTAGTTAATTACATAGTTTATACTAACCTTGATGTTATTGGAGTCTGTCATGAACATTGTGAACCTGTCGATGCCGAGCCCCCAGCCGGCAGTGGGCGGCAGGCCGTACTCGAGCGCAGTGCAGAATGCCTCGTCAGTGGGCGGTGTCTCATCGTCTCCCGCCGCGCGGTCTTTGGCCTGCTGCTCGAAGCGTTCGCGCTGCGTCGCCGGATCGTTCAACTCCGTGTACGCATTGCATATTTCTTTCTTCATTACAAACAATTCGAATCTGACAAATTAAATGAGGTATAAGACGATACTAAAATATTTTATGTTACAGCATTTAAATAAGGCCAAAGTTAACCAGTAATCAGATATTGGAAAATTATTTCCCGATTGAATACCATATTTCTTTATTGGTAACTAATGAGTACCAACTTTAGAAAAAAAATCCCCTTATAACAAAATCTAAAGATTCCACTAACCTAAAAACCATCACTAGTCTACGATTATCCTAAACAAAATCACTTATTTGATTAAGGGTTAAACTTTAAATGCCATTAAAATATTGATATCTGACAAATTGCAAGCAGCGCTTATGAAGTGAAATAACATACCTTTCAGTGAGTCCTGGCATTTCTCTGTGATACTTGGACAGTGGACTCATAATTTGAGGATGATCTAATATGAAGGTAGGGTTAATGCATTTCTCTTCAAGGAACTCTCCCACTAATTTATCTAGTAGTCTGGCTGTAGTCCTGGGCGGAGGACATTCTACCTGTAATTAAAATTATCAATTAAATAACACTTAAGTACTAACAACCAATTAATTGAAACTCTCATAATATAAACAAAATTTACCTCATGTTTAAGACACAACTCACTGAGAAGGGCATTTGCTTCAGGAGTATCCAACTTATCAGCTGGGGGAAGTTTCACACCAAGTACTTTCTCCAATGTTGCAATCATAGGCATTCTGGCAAATGGTGGTGTAAAGTCGATTTCCACCTCTTTACCTTCAGAACCATCTGGATGATAGATAACCTAGCAATAAAAAAAGTGTTGAATAGTGGAATCTACCTCAGACCTTGTTAAGTAGCAGTCCTCAGCAAGTTGAACTAAAATGCCATTCTTGATTTAGAAATTGAAACTCAATTCCGCATTCCAACAATTTCTTACAACATCATATTGTGATTTATAAATGAACACATTCTATTAATATGCCTAGTTAGATCAACTAAGTTTACAATCGTAAGAAGTATTATTATGAATAATTACCTTATAACTGCCATGAATACTCTTAACCATTCCGGAAATCATAGTCTCCGTTATGGTTATAAGATCATTGTAATCCGCATACGCCATATAGAATTCACATGTCGTGAATTCTGGGTTATGTGTTAAATCTATGCCTTCGTTTCTAAATTGTCTACCGATCTCATACACCCGATCCAAGCCACCAACAACTAACATCTTATGGTACAATTCAGGTGCTATCCTCATGTAGAGGTCCATGTTAAGTTCATTGTGATGTGTGACAAAAGGTTTAGCGGTAGCTCCTCCGGCTATCATATTCATCATTGGTGTTTCAATTTCCAAGAAACCCATGTTGTCCAAGAACCTCCTGATATAGGATATTATTTTTGCTCTTGTGTAGAAAGTTTGTCTCACCTAAAACAATACCCAGTATGTAATATCCATTTTAATAGACTTTGTAAAAAAAAAATTAGGAAGATTACAATTAAAGTGTGCGTGTCGGACAGAGTTGGCAAACCAGTAGCACAGAACAGAATATTTCAAGTGGGTGAAAAACAATATGATTAATTCATATTACATGAAGTAGGAATTCAAGTAATCCGTATGCTACAGAATGTATCATATAACCAAAAAGTTAAAATTATTTGATGCACATCTGTAACAACATTCAACATTTTGTTAGTAAAAGGCTTGTTGATGTGTAAATGTTCACCACCACTTCTCTATGAGAATGCATTTAATTGTTTAATTTGTTATTGTCAATAAGATTACTGCATGCCAATTACCAAGAGTTTGTATTGTACACACTGACAACATTCATATCTTTTGTCCAATTACACTAGTTGTCATACATATTAATTGAGTTAATCAATGAGAGTTCAAAAGTTATCAGAGGAAAACAAAGAAGAATGTTACAACTTAACAATACCATTCAATATTTTTAAACAGGTTTTTAATTTCTCCTTAATGGATTTTCTCTAAATAATTCTTAACATATGTCTGAATTGTTTTTAAAAATTGTGGCTTACCTTATCATTCAAAATGAGATCTAGATACCTCTTACGAAACCTTGTCTCTTTGTCCTTAAGACCAAAATGTAAGTGTGGTAACATATGAAGGCATGGCGATAAGAGCTTAATTGTTTTAGGTATGATAGACAATTCCCCTTTCTTTGTCTTGCCCGGATGACCAACACAACCAATGATATCTCCTCTACCCAATTTGTCAGTGTCCTTTTCAAATTTCTCTTCACATTCATACATTTTAGCATTAGCCATAACCTAAAACATGTTACATTATTTTTAATTATAGCTTTTCTTTCCATACATAACATATTTCTTGATAATGTAATTTATACCTGTACTTTAACACCTTCTGCTCTCAAGTCATAAAATATTAATTTTGCTCCAGACTCACGAATAGAATGAATTCTGCCAGCAACAGATACAGTTATGTTTTCTAATATTTCCCCACTATTCAAGGAAATGTACTTATTAATGAAGGCTTCCAAAGATGTTGAAACTGTGAATTTATGAGGATAGGGATGATCTTCTCTTTCACCACTTTTAAGAGCAGCAACAGCTGCCGATCGTATTTTATAGTATTCATTAGGACTTATTTCTTCGTCAGTTTTTGTGGATTTCTTCTCTACAGTCGGAGCCGGTTGTTGTGCGACCTTTTCAGCCTTCTCTTTTAGCTTTTGCTCAGCTTTCATTCGACGTTTCAACTCACTGTAACAATGAATAAACATAAACACATGAGTTTTATAACGCTGCTATGTATATAGTAAATAAACTAACCGTTTGCTAATTGCAGTAGAAAAATTTGTGAACCGATTGATAGCAAATGCGTTTCTTTGAGCCCAAATGCCACCAAATATAGTCAACGTCTTCGAAGTCAACATTTTTATAGAAACACAATACTCACTTCTTAGATAGTTTTTCACTGGGAGCTTCGGCCATTATTAGAGAAAATGCTTTAAAAGATACTGATAAATTGCCTTAAATTTCTAACCTATATCTATTTAAAAAGGTATTTCCCTTGACATATACGACACGTTCACAATTCGCGCATCATTACCATTTTTTGTCGGTAGTGTTACTATCTCTATTTAATTCAGTCTCTATTGTTTAAAATAATCACGAGTTACGCAAACAGTAATTGAAACTTTGCCTTCTCAAAAGCTATTGCAATGTCCTACATTAATCTGTTGCATAAAATATTGAAAAATTTAAAAAGACTTCTTGAAAGATGTGTCATATTTTTATTTATACTGGCAAGTACGCATTGACATCACAGCTGTTCGTTTCGTCTGGCTATAGTCTATCTCGCTAGAGTATACCTAAATTTTAATTATCAGAAAGTGAGTGAGGTTTAGTATAATTAGAATATTCTAAGGTAAATAAAATAGAAAATTAATATACAGCGCACTTATCACAACAGTTTGTAAGATTCACACTTGTTTGTCATCCTAATCTTATCGTTATTTTTATTCCTCTTGCATTCTCTTGAATATCAAGTGCAAGTACATTGTGTTATATTCTATTCGTTGTCTGTTTTTGTTATTGTATCAAATCACAAATTGCAGGTGTGATCTTATGTGGACAGGGTTTTCGAATCGTCTGTATAAATTATTGTAATAACATGCCTCTTTTTGGTAAGTCTCAAAAGAGCCCTGCGGAGCTCGTGAGATCTTTAAAAGATGCCGTTACGGCCTTAGAGAGAGGTGATAAGAAAGCTGAAAAAGCCCAAGAAGATGTTAGCAAAAACTTGGTAAGTTATGTCTATTTAAAGTCTACATTTTGTTAGTGTTTACAATTAATATGCATTGAAACATTAATGTTTTACAGGTGTTAATTAAAAACATGTTATACGGGACGTCTGATGCGGAGCCACAGACCGATATCATAGTAGCACAGCTAGCGCAGGAATTGTACAACACCAATCTTCTTCTCTTACTGATACAAGTATGTTCTAACCTAAAATTTTTGGATTAATTTTCGATAACGCTTGTCTTCCAAGCTTTTAAATGTTATATTTTCTTTAGAATTTGAACCGAATCGACTTCGAAGGGAAGAAAGATGTAGCTCAAGTGTTCAATAATGTTTTAAGACGTCAAATTGGGACCCGCTCACCGACTGTTGAGTACATTTGTACTAAGCCAGAAATATTGTTCACCTTGATGACTGGGTAAATAATGATTACGCTATTGATAATTACATAGAGTGGCATATTTCTTGCCCTAACCTGTTTTAATTGGATTTTCTGTATGATTGAATAGCTAATATTTCTCTTCTAAATAGTTATTTAATATTTTACAGAAATAATTTACTGAAAATGCTTGTTTCTGTTAATAATAGTTGTTAATAATAAACATAAATGTACTTAAGACCTTACTTACCTTTGTTTAAGTATGCTGCACCATGTCTGTGATACTGTTTTATTGTGAGCATATAAGTTTAAATTTTAAAATCTATTGTCTTTTCTTTAATTTTCTTAATTTTTCTTTTCATATTATACACTAATAGGTGTGCATGACAAATTTGTATTCTTTTATTATTTGAATTATTCGATTCTATTAGCAGTCACCCAAACTTTCTCATTTATAATTTTAAGTATGAAGTATGATTTTATGTTTCATATACAATTATATTATTACTCAATTTGTATACATATTTGACATTTTTAAACAAAACTAATTACAGATTCAATTAACTTATTATGTGTAATAAGTTCTATTGTTAGGGTACAATGTGGTTTGGCAACTTAAACCATAAAACATGAATATTTAGCACTAACTGTTACTCGCAACTTCGACCTGTGAAAGTAAAAACTAATAACAAATTATAGCTCTGATAACATAGCTTTTAATGGTGAAATAATTTTCGAAATCCTCCTGGTAGTTTTTACATACATACATTACATACGTACATACCTAGTTACTGAGATAAATTAGCAATGTAAACATTACAAAATTGTGTTATTTTGTGTTTTTTTGTAATGCTTACATTGCTGCTTATGCTGTTAATAATTTATTTACAAGTCTTATTTATCTAATTGTTTAATATGGTTTATTACTCCTGGATTATATTTTTATGTTGTATGTTCTTGGTTAAATATATTTTTATTTATTTTATAGATACGAACATCAAGAAATTGCATCGAACTGTGGCACAATGTTACGAGAATGTGCCAGATACGAGGCCTTAGCAAAGATAATGTTATATTCAGATGACTTTTATAATTTCTTCCGTTATGTAGAAGTTTCCACTTTTGATATTGCATCGGATGCCTTTTCTACTTTTAAGGTATGTATTTAATTGGTTTTTTATTGATATACAATTAGTAAATGATGTGTCAAAGTAGGTTTTACTACTTGAGTGTTTAAACTTGATATATAGTACAAAGCTTCGGATTTTTACATTTTCAATCAGCTTTATTAGTTTTCCCCCTCGACTCCATCCGCGTGAAATTAAATAATAATCAAAGCTAAATAGCCTATGTGTTCTTCCAGACTATCCTCTACATCTTTGCTAAGTTTTATAGAGATCCGTTATACATCTAAACTTTTGCATTTATAATATTAGTAGGATTATGTAATATTCTACTATTGTTATGTTTTTAAATGTTTAATAGTTACATAAGTTAAATTCTTGTTTGATTGTGTCACAAATTACATAAGTACATATTTACTAACAGATACGAAGATTTGTATTCATAGTATTGTACACATAATTGTGTGATATGTGATAAATAATGGTAATTGATGACCAGTGCTATGAATTTGTCACATATATATTGATATGTTGTAAACAATTTTAATTTATATCACAGATAATGTTACAAAGTCCTTTTCACTCAAAAATTATTATTGCCAGTTGAATAATTTTTTTGAAAAAAAAAAAAATCAATGAAGCAAAAAGAAAAAAAGACCCTTAGCTTATTTGTGGTTAATAATTTGATAGAAATTTATTGAAACAACAAAGTTTGAACCATTAAAATTACATTTATACTAACTTAAAATTAATTAAAACCCATACTTTTAATAGTAAGTAAGCCATAATCAAGATATACATTTACTTTATGGTTAGTACGGCCACACTAGGCAATGCATGTATTATTGTTTATTTTAATTTTTTTTTCTTTTAAGGAATTGCTAACAAGACATAAGATGTTGTGTGCCGAATTTTTAGAAGCAAACTACGATAAGGTGTTCAGTCACTATCAGAGGTTGTTGAATTCCGAGAACTACGTGACCCGACGTCAGAGCCTGAAGCTGCTCGGGGAGCTGTTGCTGGACCGACACAACTTCTCCATAATGACTCGCTACATCACCAACCCGGACAACCTCAAGCTCATGATGAACATGCTTAAAGAGAAATCACGTAATATACAGTTTGAAGCCTTTCATGTTTTTAAGGTAAGTTTATATACTTGATTATAGAATATAACTGTGGGTTTACACTAATTACTGTCTATGGGCTTTGGATTAAATGACTAGGTGATTAATTGCTTGTTTGCTCCCTTCTTACTAATGCATACGAGAGTTTATCCTCCTCATAACGCCTCTTCGTAAGCTCACAACGAATCTTGATTGAATTTGGCCTAGCACATGGCTAGTAATTAAGTTTTTTTTTAATTTCTCTAATTTCCGATAAAATTTTATATTTGTGAGAAAGGGTGTTAAAAAATTTATTATACTATTGTATTAAGAAATGATCCTCTGTTAATGAGATTATTATAAATGTTATTTAACCGATGTCTTGTCAATTTCAGGTATTTGTAGCAAACCCCAATAAGCCGAAGCCAATATTGGATATTTTGTTAAGAAACCAAGACAAGCTAGTAGAGTTCCTCACGAAATTCCACACGGACCGCTCCGAAGACGAGCAATTCAACGACGAGAAGGCTTACCTTATAAAGCAAATCAAAGAGCTTAAACCGTTAGAGCACTAACATTAATTGCATTTTTATTGCCACTTCCTCGGAAAGAAGTTAGTTATAGATGCTATTGTATTGCTTCTAAGTGACTGGAGAACTCCACGGCTCACAAATAAACTTTGCAATTCTGATGGATTTTACACTTGGTCTGTGATGAGTCAGGGAAAGTATATTTGTGCTACGAGCAAATTAACATTTTTTAATAAAAGATTTGTAGGGATTAGCATTATTTTAATGGTTTCATCTTATGTCTTTTGTAAGTTGTTAAAACCGTTTTTTTTTTAGTTTTTATGACGTTAGTGACACCCCTGAAGTCACGATACAAATAATAATTACTATATCACAATTACTTGCAACCATATTAATTACTTTTTTTATTTAATATTAAATGCAGTATATTCAATACTAAAATACTATTTCTGAGGTACTTGTGTGACATTTTTTTTTGTATGTATGTTAAATGCTGATGTAGGTAATAAAATGTTAAAAAATAGCTATATTTTATATATTGCAATATTGTCAATATTGGTTGTTTACTGAGTAAAAATATTGTTGGCATATATTTTTCACATATTAGTAAACAAGTAATTCAGTACTCTGATGTTTGTAAACATTTTATATAAAATTGTCCAATTTTTTTATAAGTTAATTTATCAGTTAGTCTAAATTATAGTATCAATTATTTTAATGTTTAAAGTTTTATATTTTGTCTTTAAAGGATTTTTTTTATTTCACTCAGCCTCATTTATGCGATCACATTCTATGAAAACTGAATAAACTAAGATATTTATACATGTTTCTTTTATTTTGATACTTTATAATCGACCTTGAAGTTTTTTTCATATTCAATTTTCATTAATTAAAATTTATAAGAAATTAAAACCGTTTGTGGAGAATAAAAGTATGGGAAAAAAAATAAAACAATACCTGCAATTATTAAATTTTATTAGACACAAGCGTAACATTCACTGTACATTTTTTCTTATTCAATATCTGTACATTTTCAAAATAAATGGTTATCACAAACTATCCGAAGAGGGATAAATATTTACATTTTTAAATAAAAACCTTAATTACCTTTTATAATAATAAAAAATGGCTTCTCATAAATGTGAAATAAAAAAGGAACACTTGCATTAAAGATTTTGTAGCAATTTGAAATAATTTCACTTCGCTTTCAAATTCGAAAAGAACAAAGTTCTTCGTCATATAATAAAAAAGTACCCAAAACATTTATGTGGATACGCTTATTATTTGTGTATCGAGCAATATACATAAACATAAAGAAATTACTATTCGTCAATTTACAAATATACTTTAACACCTGCGAGTTGCTGAATGCACTGTCACTAAATTCAACATGAAGTTAGTTATAAAAACCTTCGCCATATTGCGGACAAATGGAACTAATTCCTTTGCACACATCAGGTGATGTGAAAGATGCCGATTGAAGCAACTCCAAATCTGGATTTTTTAATTCTTGACTATGTGATGAATTCTTTTTGCTGCATTGAATATAAAAAGCGCAGATTTTTCGTCTTTATATATAGCATGGTACCTTTAGTTGGCCTACCTCCAACTATCTCGTTATTACAAAAACCAAATATTATTGAACCTATTTTAAAAACGTTATAAAGGCTATATAATTTATCTATTTAATTTACTAAAATTTATTTTAAAAAGTCGACAAATAGCATAGTTTTGTATAAATGATGAATATACATATGATTTTTTTTTTATAAAATACTATGAAAACAGTCAAGTCGATTCACTACAATAATTTTGAAAATTAGGCAAAACATGGCCATATTAGCCTAATATATAACGTATTTAATACTTTTAAAATTCACCTAGCCTAAGTAAAATACTAATAAATTTAATTTTATGAGACCGATTAAAGATATCCATTATCTAGTATAATTACTAAATAACAGCGTGGAATTGAACTAGCGTAACACTTGTTGTCTCTGTTTTTCTCAGAGAGAGTGAAGGCGATGGCAATATCATATAAAGGTTACTACAGAGGAGACTGAACTTAACATTCTGAGAAAAACCTAAATTTTACACAACTATGCATATATATCAAGCGATATATCTAAACTTTACAATGCCATAATTTAATGGTCGCCATCACAAAGTTTAGTATTTTTAATTACGTAGATTTTAGGGCTGTGTTCTTTATAATACTGTATTATAAACATGTACAGTTTTATTACACCAGGTGTCTGGAGAAAGTAGAATTGTGTATGGAGCTAAAAAACTACGCCAAAGTCAATAATAATGGTAAATAGAACAATTTCTAAATATAGACCTCGCAATAGAACAGACTTGTTCTTTGTAAATAATATTGTTTAGGACTTGGGTAAATTTCGAAAAACTTTAAAATACAAGTAGCTTTACCATAAATTTAAAACCCACGACATGTCGGGAACATATGGAAGTAAACCCTTTCCGCAAGAAAGTGATGTAATTAAGGAGGCGAAAAATCAAACAAAAAAATGGGACCCACCTGCAAGCACTACCTTTCGGATAAAAA
>DVQG01000530.1:0-14099 GCA_018231605.1 Papilio ambrax
ATCAGACAACACTATCATTAAAGGTAACTTATAAAATATTTCATAACTTTGAATTCTTAAAATTTTATCTAACAATCGTTTATCTTTTAACGTAAACACACTGATAGTTCGACCAACGACTAAGCGAATTTAATTGTCGCTTAGCTGTGTTGGGTAATATTATATTTTGAACCCATCCAGGTAAGTTAATGCAAATTTTTAATGGAAACTTGTCCTAGGAACGTTGACGTAGTTTAAAATAAAAATGACCACAAGGAAATATTTTAAATTTAACCTGTTTAAAATCTCCCCACATTCGTTAGTCCATATCAGTAAGAAATCAAAGCGATCTTGTTTTGCCCTTGTTAGTACAAGCATTTGTAGCTTGCAACAAGTTGGCAAAACCCGAGAGGTAAATGAACACATTTTCCTCATTGGTAATAGAATGTTCTGTAGTTTGCATATAAAATTTTCTGTACGATAATGTAATGATAATGACATTTGAATATTTACTATCTCTTTATTCATTTTAGTATTTTCCAAGTCAAAATAAGCATTAAACACGACAATCGCATAATTTAACAACTTCATAAAATCACGCAGCAAAACACATTTCTCCTGCAAACTCTTTGTCAGATTATTGTGGCATCTCAATGTTATATTAATATGTCATATATTAAATAGCAATTTTTCAATTCATCGAATGCGGAAATAGTTGCCGTATCAAAAACAACAGGCACATCATCTCACGCAAACGGTGCCGTTAACTGTGCGTGAAATCATTTCGCTTCAAGTTTTTCTTTTATTATTTTCCTCTTCTGATACTTGAATAAATCATAAAGGAAAAACAATGTATTTAGCTATAATAAAGTACACTTTTGTCAGTTAAGTTTCTACATTTATCTGATTATTTTCATTTTTTAATAAATTTATTAATACTCGCATTTCAATTTCTGTTTAAAAATGGACTAACAGCTGGCTGTAAGTACTTTTTGAGACTAATGGCAGTCATTAAGTCCTAGAATCAACTCCCTACTCTACGATTATATTTCGGACGTAGTCTCTCCAAGGCAATCTGATTTAAGTTGTATTTAATTTGTTCTAATTAAATCTTCATTAGTGTTAACTAACATCGTTACAGCCAGAGATTTGGATAGCTTTAAAAATGGTATCTGTATCTGTATGTATCATTTTATTGTAATTACACTTGTAAGTAGTTCCACACAAATACAGAGTAATTAATTTAATGTTAATTTAATATTTTTACATATAAATGTTCCAAGATGATAAGCGAACTAAAATTAGTGTAATTAATTACCCTAAGGATTGTTTATTCTGGCCTATCTTCTGTGTCAGTGGGTTGTTTTTGCTTATCTTGAACCAACAGGCGCGAATATTATGTATTTTATGAAGCCTTTCATCCATACCGTAAAGGATATTCTTTAAGAGCAAAGCTTGCCATGATACTCCACTGCTGTAGTAGTAATTTTATGGCTCCTACGTAAATTGTCGTATGTTTGAAAAGCTAACTTTAAAATATTTAAACAATCAATGAAGACTTATTAGTCACAAACATACGATAAATAAACAAAACCTACAGTTGTGTTCTATGTAACGTTACTTTAAAAAAATCGAGCTAACGAAAAAACAGCAGACAAGGTATTAATCGTAAAATTGTGACTTACGAAAGTCTACATAAAAACCATTGAAATATTTTCATCACTTTATACTTTTTGATAAAACACAGACAACAACGCGTGTTTTACAAGTTTGTGTTTTTTTTATTATTTCAGTAAAACTCAAAGCAAGGTAATTTATCCAAATAGAAATGAGTGTCCTTTGTTTTTGACGATGATATAAAAGTTCGCGTTCTTTACGAGCTGGCAATAAAACAAGACTTGACCCTTCGAAACAAAAGCTACTAATTATTGACCCTTCAGAATAAAAAAATATTTGTAAAGGCGAACATGAAATTAATTTGAACAAACCAAACACTTTGAATTTGTCTTACAAAAGAATCGCACCAAATTATAATTCAAATTTATATTACTTTCATTTTTGTTTATAGATTTAAATTGAATTGAATGAAAAAATGATATTTCTAAGGAAGATGAACTAAGAAAGAAGTTATGAATACATTTTCCGTGTTAATCACAAAACGAAGAAATGTAAGTAAATGTAATTAATGAAATAAATAAACAATATATGTTGACAAATTAATAAGTTGCTGGACAACGGCCTATTCGTCTACACTAGAACGTCCTAGGTCCCAGTGCTGGGAGACAATGATACTTGACCTACTGCCACGGCGGCCTTACGTTGCATACCTTACATATTTTAAAACACGTAACAGAAGTCTATTTCAAATAAAAACCTTAAAAACACTGAAGTGACAGCGAGAAAATGCTTTCGTAAATTGGAATGAAAACGTTGAAAATAATTAACTACAACTAAAGTACTTGAACTATTGAAATTTTAATTTAAAACTTTGAAATGTTAATTACGCTGGTGGAATTTGTGTAGATTTGGAATGACATGACAATAATTGGAAAACGAGAATAGTATTCTGCATTTATGTATTATATATTGAATTTGGATGGCTACAAAGGTAGAGGAAGACTGAAGAAAGTATGTATTGATTATGTGAAAGAGGATATGCTTGAGAAGGGAGTGGTATCGGATATGACGGCTGATAGAGATGTATGGAAGAGCAGTACATACTGTGCCGACTCCCCGTAGGGATAAAGGCAAGTTGATGATAATGTATTGTAAACATGTTATGTAGTTAAAATAAAATTTTCATATTACTTTAAAAGTATGTAGATGACAATAAGTAATACATTTTAACTAAAACTTTAAGAAAAATTTTAGAAAATCAGCTTACAAAGAAAAAATACTTAATTGTAACATGACTATTGATTAAGACTTACAAGTAATTACAACAATAAAATACACAAGCATAGTTTATTGAATTTGAACATTAACTTTGAAATAATTAACTAATCCTAAACTTAATGAGTTTAGTAAGAGTAGATAAAGCGATTTTCTGCTTTAAACATTTATTCAAGGTTGAAAGTGCAACGCTTAATGCGTCTACGAAATAACTAAGCGGTCGACTTCAAATAACCTTATATCTGGAGAGTATTTGTGCAAATAGTCTAGGAGTTAAATTTATTTCTGCTACGTAGGACGCTACGTTATATTTACTGAAAATTCTATACTATAAAATTCCGCGACTATTATTTAGTTGGACAGTTTACTGCGCAATGTCAGGTAGGCTATATTTTAATATTCTAATCGCTTCAGTGATGAAATTACATACATTTTGGACAATCTGATATTTTTCTAAGACAAATTTCTTATTGTTTAACTAAACAAGAACATGTAATTATGATTTGTATGTTTTGTTAACACAATGATAATATTGTATAAACATGAAGGGATAAAAAATATTTTGCATCTTAAGTTTGAAATAATTTAATAAAACACTGAATCGGGAATAAATACAAACATAAAACGACCCAGCTGTTTCCTCTGTCAAATAACAGTAAAAAACAGGATTTAGACAGTCGTATATTGTAGATGATACTACCAACGAAAGTGCAAAACATAATGAAGTTAAAGGAAGTAATAACCTACCGTGTACAGTCGGCTGTAAGTATTTACAAGTCAGATTGACAAGCGGTTTGCAGAATTTAATTCCGAAGGTAGATCACACTAATACTTATCCTCCATTGTGGGAATGCCTATGTCTTAGATAATGAAATGACAATCGTGTAACAGTACATTGTCCTTCAATATTTAGTGAAAACTAAATAACATAATTTTACCGGATTTCAAAGATTTACAGAGATTAACCAATTAACTTTATACGTGCGCACAATTTAAGCACATCATTCCACAGTTCAATGACATTTGTCATAAAAACAATTTTAAATGTTGCCAGCACTTGAAGTAAATCTTTAATAAATTTTAACCTTTCGTAATTAACAATAGTTTCTTTTCCATATATGTTTACAGAATGTTTTTTTCGGTTTCAAAAATGTGCCCGTTTATCTATAAGGTTTCGAAGTATAACAAATGTACACATTTTTATGCATCTGACTGTACACAAAATTGAGAAATATAAAAAAAATATCATGGGCATCCGGAGAGTTCGGCTTTAACTACTAGCTTTTCTGAATGGAACGAATTAATTATAGCACTATATTCCGATAATAATGAAGCGTAAATTACGCTAGACTTACACTGATTAATGTATCTTAAATAGAGTAATGCAATACTTTTACATTGTTTTTTGTTTGTATATTACTAAGGCTGTCTTCTCGGTTTTACTGTTGCATAATAAAATGTCTCAAAGTACTACAAGCTCTTAACATCAATATGACAAAAACACTTCCTTGAATACATGTTTTAGTGTTGTAGCTTTGCTCCGGAATTGTATATTCCGTAGCCGTGAAATGTAGATAAGCAACATTAATAAATGTATATGTACATAAAGAATATCTAGCTTGGTCCGCACAGAATTGAAATAAACTAATTAAATACCCTGTTCGTACTTCCAATCTATGTTTCCACATCTGTGCCAAATTTTATCGAGATCCGTTTCGTCGTTTTGGAGATCAATCCAAACTTTGGCATTTATTATATTAGTATGATAAGTAACAAGATTCTGTATGGATATTTTTCGCTTTAACATTACATTACAAAAGTTGTAATCTTGTAATTTTGTATACGTGATTTAGAAATGTACAAAATATTCCGTGAATGTAATAAAACTACCTTATTCGAGGAATTTGGAGATTCAGCCGACGTATGTCAAAGTTATTTATAGCTGTCTTATATCAACCTAGTGTGTGAAAATTTAATTATTTTCATATTTGTTAAGGTTTTAAACTCTTCTAACTAAAGAATAAAAGTTAGAAACGTTTTAAATGATCACGATTTTTTTTTAACTATTCACAGACAATGTAGTGAAATGTAATAAATCATTGAGCAAATCTAGGTTATCCTTTGTTGAAATAATTCAAATTTTAGCAGGTAGCAATGAGCCGAGCTTAATTTTCCCTTTTGCCGATAACAGCCATATGAAAAAGTTTTACAGAAAAAACGAATAAAAGTCTAAATTAGAATTGCCGATAGTTCATCTGGTGAATTATTAAATTGCTTTGAATACAACTTATTGTAAAACAATAATTCCATGATGAGAAAATATAAACATTTTTGTAAGCTTTGTAAACCACAACACAGCCGACCCTCATCTGCGTTAAACAAGCAAAGCGTCGTATTTGTTCTTTCATCGGATAGCCAGATTCGATTAACCCCAACTCGTTAATCAAAACAATTCACTTGTTTTGTTCAAAATAAATTATTTTCGGTTTTAATCTCTACAAAATATACGCCGAAATTGAAATTTATTTGTGTGATGTTTTTGGACACGAACCATAATATAGCGACGCAAATAAACTGTTCGTTTCATTGTATTTTATTAGACTAAAATATGTTGTAAGATCGAGAATACCTTTAACTAAACTATCGCACAACTGTTTAGTCTCACTTTGATGTCTATGAGCTTATATGGAACTTGGATTTCAGTTGTGCACCTAAACAGTTCTGCGAAACAATTGACAATCGACAATCGCAAAAAAGTTGTGGGATAGTTTAGTAAAGGTGTGGGCCCACCCTAAATCGTCAATTGCCGAAAACATTTAAAACGACAAAACCTTGACTGTGAGCGTTTACGATATTGTGGTTTACAACTCTTCGAAACATCTGGACCTATGACATGAAGGTAGCTATAATGGTAGATATACGCGGAAAAAAATCAAGGGACGTCGAGGGCGACCTCTAGCTTAAACATATATCTTTACGTAGCTCGTACATTTTGGAATACCGTAATAAAAGCATTTCGAAGCTTCCATCAAACGGAGTTTAAATAATTTGATTGATTACATTCATTCATCTTAATTTGGACTTCTGTAAGGAGACTGCAGTCTGTGAGCAGCACATAGGATGATTGATGATATCAAGTTATACGATAAACTGATATCAATCTATCAGCAGAGATGTCGAAATTCTATAATCACATTAGATGTAAAAAAGGATAGAGAAACTTACAACAGTAAAGGATTTGTTTGAATTGCATACCAATTATTACACATGTCAATTTAATGGTTTTTTTTAATCTAAGGTGTATAATTCTTCTTCTTATATTATATACAAATACTTGGTTTTCCTAGATGTTTTCCAGAGAGAGTAGTATTAAATTTACCAACCAAGACTTTGGTTTTTCCCTACCGAGGGGTAGGAACTGTTATCTCGACCAGTTCCCACTTTATTAAAACCTTGTTCAGTGCACATTTAGGTCAAATTACGACGACGTCGGCAAAGGTTATTCTGATAAAATCAAATCTCTTTAACTTTTCATTAAAGTCAGATGCTTTAAAATTATACGCGATATGAAATTGTATTCATTTATTTTAATTTTCTGATCTAAATAAAAATTGCAAATTCAAATGTTACCGTATTTCATTTGTTTATGTCTACATTTAGAGCTGGCGCATACTTTTGACTAAACTATCGCACAACTGTTGGGTGATTTTCGATTGTTTAGAAACCCATTCAACTGTTAAGTTGCACAATCAAAAATCGAGTATTGTGCGCATCTCTATATAAACTAATAGGAATCAAAGCGAGACTTAAACAGTTGAACGATAGTTTAGTTTCAGGTGTGTTAAACTCCGTTCTCTTTAAAATTTATTAGCATAATATTTTGTAGTGATATGAAAGCTTAAAAGTTAGATTTGCCTACATGAATAAATAATTTTTAATACCTCATAAAATCTCAGGGCTGTCATCAAGAAGGAATTTACGATCCGACGCTACGTGTAAGGGCAATTTTATTAAGTTTTTTATAAAGTGTCTCGTTGTAAACATTGACGGAGTACGTAAAATTTTAAAATTTTATTTCGCATCTACTATGGTAAAGTTTCCGAATATGAAAATATTTCGTTAATTAAAAATTATTTTCACAAGTTCTGTGGACAAGATCCAAAAATATTTTTTCCCGCCAGTCAATCAGACAAAAGCGTTTTTTTTTTATTCTTTTATCAATACTTCGGAATCCGTTGACCCCGTTTTTTCACAGTGCTTTTAACAATTTCGTTAACATCAAACTACAGCCTTCGAAATTCCAGCAAATTTTGTATATGGTAATTGTGAAAATGAGCGAAAGTGCTAAATGGATTTCTTAAGATAATTTTTTTAAGTTAATATCTTGGTAGTTTATCTTATTTATGGAGCTTTTGTCTATCAATTTTAGTAGCAAAAGATAAATTTTCATTATTTTAAAAGTATGACTAGTAAACTAGGATCAAATAAAGCAACAATAATTTATGTTTAAGCCATAAGTTGTGTGTAAGTCCCACTACCAAGGTGGATTGATGATGATGAACTAAATTAAATAAACCAACCCTCCATAAGTGTAGACTAATATAAAAATAATGTATATTACTTAATCTAACATTAAAATAACCTTTTGTATATTTCTAGAAGTATACATCGATAGTCTACAAAATAAAGAGGTCAAGTAAATTTTTCTAGGTCAATTACTGTCAAGGGATCGTTTTACCCGCTTATTTTTAAGTACAATTTCTTCGGTTCGTTATTTTCTTCGTAAGAACATTCTTTGGATAAGGTAAATATTAAAAAGGTAAACATATACTCGTAACCTAGTAAAGTATAAAAGAAATTGATTCCTTAAAGACGATATGTCTACATATTTTTTTCTAGTACGAGTTTGTACATCTTTGTATATTACAGAATTGGCAAAGTTAAGAAAGTAGAAAACGTTTTAAAAATATTTATTAACGCATTTCATTTATTTTTACAAATAGTTTAGCTACTTTCTACAATAGTTTACTTTCAAGCAAATGAATCTTTTGGCAAGGAACTCTATGTTTGCACATCTAAATGAGCTTACCAAAAGCTGGCACGCTTGTTGTTTATTACGATCATACTATATCAGTGGTTAGTTCCGTAATACTTGTTACTAAACAAGAAAAAGTACTTATTATTCAGTTATTTTCATTTTAAATCCAAATTAAAATTCACACAATTTGGAGGCAAGGCATTCATGCAATTTGGTCTAGTCTTTAGACATTAATGTTGTTCATGATTTAAAAACTTTTGCGTCTATATCATAATAATTGGTTCATAATAACAACAAACAGTTACAACAGGACAACAATTTAAAGCTGAAATAAGTGTTTTTCGTAAAAGAAAATATAAAACACACCGTAGAATGACCGGCGACAGTGAAGAATTCCGGTCTACAACTATGTGAGACGACAAAGGAAAATGTCATTGTGTTTGCTCAAGAATTAAAACCATGTACAACTGGAATCTGACCGTGCCACTTGTCGCTTCTGTTCTCATACCCTTAAGGAAATCCTAAAAATGCATTATATGTACAGATTAAAAATGAACAATGTCAAAAATCGGATCACAATGATCTGAAGATGCAAAGAATTTAAATATTACCTGTAATTGGCCAACTGCATCATAAAGTTTAAAAAATTAAAACAAAATTAATTACTAATATGATACGAGAATGTATAGCCATACATTTTAGTACATCACTACTCAAATTAATTTACCATTAATACAAATAAACCTTGACCTCTTGTATTGTTTTGTTATCAAATTGACATTTCAATTCCACTTCGAGCTGTAGACTTCGACATCATTGTTTGAATTTTCATAAAGCTCCCACAATACGAGACGAACCTTCCTAATCTGAATGTAGACAATACATCAATATGTTCAATTTATGCGATTACAATGGGTTTCTATTGTCGAAAAATTCTATTACTATTATCTTAATTTATTTTACTCGAAATATTAGAGAAAAAATAATAATATGGGGGTGACATCTTCACAGCTCTATAGTACTTGTAAGTTCGAAAATTGTGACGTATTTTTAGTGTACAGGTATATTTATCAGGTTATTTTAGAGTTTTTATGTTTATTGTGCTGACGTTAAACCGTCTAGACGTCTTTAAAAAGTTTTAAAACTGTTAACAAGAGTTTTGTGAATAAGAAGTGATTAGGTTTTTGCTTCTTTTGCAAATTCTTTGCAACTGTAACAATTTAAACATAGTAATTTGTCAACATTTTGTAAGAAAAAAAGGCCAATTGTAAAAGTTTTAGTTCTAATTTTACTCGACTGAACTGAAGAGCAACTTGTCAATACAATGTTTAGTTATATTTATATTTGAGTATAGAATTTATCACTTTACCGGTTTTTAATGTTTATAAAAAAGAACATTACATTACTGCTGATTTCAAAAATGGGATGAGACAAAAAATTAAAGGGGAAACAATATATCTAAGAGATCGTTTGATCGAGTTCCAGTTAAAACTAGATTGTTGAACAAAAGAATTTGATTTAAGCTAAGTTTTTGCTTTTATTCCCCATTTCCCCATTCTACTAATTGGTAAAAGCGATACCCCTATAAGACTGATGAACAGTACTGAACAAGGAAAGCCGACATATCAAACGGACAATCGATTAATTTCAAGAAGATGCAATCTCAGTACAAGGGTTATCCCAGGCGTATTGACCTTTCTTATGACTATAAGATTAATCTTTTTACTAGAAAATTCACTACAATAGTTACACCATCGTAAGATTACTGCTAGATGAATAACACATCAAATTCAATGCTTCATAACGGTCCTTACAATCCAGTAAATGGTAAATACGTGATTTGTAGGTTATGCTAGAATAAAATCTAAAGCTGTCCCTATTGAATTATTGTTGTTATTAACATTAACATAACTTTGTCATGTTTTGCGTTTTAACATTTTTGTACATTAAATAATTTTGTATAAATAATCATACTAATATTATAAATGCGAATGTTTAGATGGATGTTTGTTAGAGTTTGTAGCCTAAACGGCTGACCAGATTTCGATGAAATTTAGTATAGATGTATCCTCTGATAGTCTGGATCTGGAAGAACATACAGGCTACTCTTGTTTTTTTTTAATTCCACGCGGACGGAGTCGCGGGCGAAAGCTAGTTAATTAATAAAATTCACTTGAAATGCGTTTATTAATAAAGTTATTTCGTCCCTAATTTGATGACGATGAAATTTTAAAGGCATTGCGTCACTGAAAGGATTTATTAACGTAATTGGATTTCTGTAGACGCTAGATTTTCTTGTTTATTTTATTAACAGTTTAAAAACTCGAGCATATTTTTTTGGTAAATATTAATTAGGTTTGTTAGTAAGTTATCAAATTTATTGTTAAAAAATGGAAGTTACAATGTTAAAGTAAGCCGAGAACAAAACTATCCCATCGGGATTATCTAATAAAATTTTAGAAAGCAAGAAAAAATCTAACTATATAGTTAACTTAACTTTATATTATAATACAAAAAGATTATAAAAATGCGAAAGTTTTTATGATTGATGTTTTTATTGAGGCGATCAAATAAAATCTAATAGTATAAAAACTTTCTTAGCCAAATTAGAAGGTCGCAAAATTTTACATGCTTTAGCTCAATACAAAAATTGCTAATAATTTACTCAATGCGTAGAAAGATTACAAAATTTTATGTTGTTTTGTTCTTCTTTTTTGTTGATTTCTGTGTATTATTTGTTTTTCTGTTTCTTCATTATCAGTTTTTATTGTATTAGAAGTATGTTTTTGTAATATTATCACATAGGTATAGTGTCACATTAGATTTGTTCTGTAAAGATGCTGTATTGTCGTTATTAAATAAATAAAAAAAATCTTTGCATTGATAGCAAATCCTCGAATGGAGGCCGCGAAAGGGGATCAGGAGCGTAGGGCGTCCTTCACCCAGGTGTACCGACGAGTTCGCATGGCGGAAAATCGTTGGATGCAGAAGGCGGAGGACCGTCATCTGTAGAAAGTATTGGGGAAGGTCTATGTCAAACAGTGGGCATAAAAAGGATGATGACGATCCTGATGAAGATTGATAGGTACACATCAAGCGAAACTTTTGAATCCTTTTATAGCGAACTTGAAAGGATGGCATATTAAAATTAATGCCAGCTAGAATAAGAGAGAATAAAGATAAATATTTAAGAATCACATCGTTTTTGATGTAATCTTGTAGAGTGAAGGGCGAAAAGACGCCTAACAAATTTTATTCACGTCTTGGTTTGGTGAAATAAGTCATTCTAAAGATGTGTCTGGTAATAATCCTACTAGCTTTTACGTAATTTGACGAGACAGTACACATTTTCTTAATAAAAAATGTATTTAATGTTGTCTGAACTTCTTTTTATTACTTTTTTACTTAACTGTTGGCTGTATTTTTAAAAAAAATAATGTTGAATTTCCTGGTGAATTAAATTCAACATGATCGCTAATAAAAAAAACTTAAACGGCCCAAATTATTCGTTTATAAACGAATTTTCTATTGTTTTTGAATGACGGTATTTATTTAGTAAACAATCTAATATTTTTTCTTTCTAGTCACTATGCAATGTAATCATCAAAATAAGTTCCCCGTAATAGAGTTTGTGTATTTTTATTATGATTACCTTGTAGCCATAACTTGGTACGTGATCAAACAAACAATTGAGTCCAATTAAGATTAGGCAGAGGTTGGGAAAATACGCAAAATTTATAACCGTTGTGTCTTCGTTTATTTTGATGATAAAGGAATAAGGAATGTTAGTAAAATCATATTTGTCCACAGTAAACCAAACTTAAGACGACACATTTTAGAATATGATCAGTCTATCTTTCACCCGCGACTCCGTCTGCATGGGATTAAAAAAAAATTAAGTTGCCTACGTGGTCTTCCAGACTTTGTCGCATATCTATTCTGAATTTAATCGAGACTAATTCAGCCGTTTAAGCTACAAACTATAACAAACATCCATTCATCCATCAGATATTAGTAAGATTGGTGTAATAAAATTTATCATGAAAATGTGGAATTCAGCTTTTGTGATAGTCACGTGTTTTAATGTAATTATTACGTCATGTTCATTTCCAACAAATTCAAAGATTAGTCTAACTAACTAACTTCGATAACCCGAAGAGGGATTTCGGCACCGATGTGAGTGTCCATTTTTATCGATTCCGCGCCATTTCAACACTGTCCTGGACTTGGAGCTCATTTAAGTTGGTAGTACCAATACCTTAAACATTCTGAACATAATTAGCCCAAGTTAAAAATTAATTTAGAAAGGGAAAGTTCAAAAGTTTTAAGATACAGATTGAAGATTTACAAGTAAAACATTCGAAGCGGAACATGATTGGCTCACTCAGTTCAATGATCGTCGTTACGAGTGGATTTGGAAACTTAATTCGGAATTAGATCTCTGGGCGGGCGCGCCCGTCACTCGCAGCACTCTTACAGCAAACTTTTAATTAAATTCAATCGAATTACAAATAATTCAGACTTATCAATTGAAACACCAAAGTTAACAGTCTAATTGACAGCATAACAAACTATTTGAAAGTGTTAGAAATAAATTGATAGGAATTTCATGTCCAAAGAAAACCTTTTTTTCTAATTTACAGGAAAATCAAACAAAGTAGTGGTGCGAAATTGTACTTTCGCATTAATTTTTTTAAAAATTTGTTATAATTGACGTTATTACTAGTAATGTTGCTAGATTTTTAATTTAAAATTATGGCCTTGTTATAAATGTAACAGACTAAGACAATTTTATTTTGATTCGTAAGAAAATAAAATTGCTCGCGCCGACTTATAGGTTTGTATGTCATAAATTATTTCTTGTTGGCAACTCTAAAATTTCATGCTCCATTAAAATTTGTTTTTATGTACACAAACTAGTCGTAGATCTCAAATAATGAGAAAATTACTTTGTAACAATTTAGGACAAAAGTTATTTAAAATTATACTTATATCTGTCTTCGATATTAAAATTTGGATTAGAATTTTCGAAACTCGTTCAGATGTTTTATATGTCGTATTCAGCTAATGTCGATAAAAAATAATTCTGACGTGATTTTAAAGACGATGAACAGGATGTCATTAATGTTTTCATGCAGATATTTTTCCAATGAGAACCCTCAGTAAAGTTGAAATGTTCCGTAACGAGTCGAATGAATTGGATGCTTGTTTTCATCGAAGTTCCCAACTGAATATAACAATCGTGGAACAATTTTCCAATTTGAATACTTGAAAAAGTTTCCTAATGAAACCGCTTGCAGCGGTGCAGTGCTTCCGAGTGCAATTAATTCTGATCTCTGTTGCCATCCTCGGACTAATTAAACAAGTATCATTGATATTTATTACATTCAAGCTGCCTTGACTGATATTTTATGAGGGTTTTAATTAACGTTAATAATATTTCAAAATCGAACTATGAAATCAATAAATTAATTTAATCAATGAGTTGCATCTTAGTTCTTACGAATATAAATGCAGTTTATTTTAGATGGATGGATGTTTAAGTGTGCCTAAAATGCCGAACGAATCTCAATTAAATTTGACAGATGTAGAGGATAGTCTGTTAAAACACATAGGCGACTTACTTTAGTTTTTAATTCCACGCGGAAGGAATCCCGGGCGAAATCTAGTATAGGCTACATTTTCCTTCAACGGAAGGAGTATGGATAAAAATCAGGAAAAGTATGAGACGTGTATACGCGAAGCTGGGGCAGATTGCTAGTGTGCAATAAAAGTTTAACGCAACCCATAAGGTTCACAGCCAGTACACTACAATATACTTCAATATGGCTAAAGCTATTAAATAAAAGTTGTTTCCTCTGCGCACCAGGATCGTTGAAAAGTCAATAAAAGTATGTTGAATTGTTCGTTACGGAACTTTATAAAATCGAAACACATTGTTACGAATAAAGCACAATATTTACCAGTTATTCAAATTGTATTTTTTTTCGTGAGTCCATTTTTACCAAAAATAAAACGATGTTTCATTATTTATAATGAGTAAAAGTCGTTAGTACTAAACTTTACTTACTAAATTAGTAGTAATAGATTTCATGAATTGAGGTAACCTTCATTTATATGGTAGAATTAGCTGTTCCCGTGCGGCTTCATCCGCATGAAATTATGAAACTTTTATTTTATTGTTTACATT
>DVQG01000531.1:0-14095 GCA_018231605.1 Papilio ambrax
GCACCCAACGTCCCTTTCCCATAAATATGTTAGGGGGAACGAGAGGGCGGCATAGCGCCGCCCATTAAAAAAAAATAACATATGAAAAGATTTTTCCTGCTGGTTTCGATGCCCACGATACAGGCATTGATTAGTGTGGGCAATATCAGATTAAAAAAAAAAGAAAAAAGACTATCCTTTACATCTGTATTAAATTTCATTGAAATCCTTTCAGCCGTTTAGGTTCCAAACTCAAATAAACATCCATCCATCCAAATTTTCGCATTTATAATTTTAGTATGAAGTATAATTTACAATAAATGAATTGCTATATCTAATACAATTCCATCTTTTTTCAATTATTTCAATACAAATTTTCCTCTTTATATATAATATATTCTAGTATAGAACACAAATGAATGATACCTAATACATTTTTTATTTTCTTTCAGGCTGGAAGTCCTATTTACAACACAGCTGTAGGTATGTGCCTGGGCGTAGAGAGGGCTTACCTTCGGGAGCCATTGGTTATGGTCATATGTGACAATCAAGATACCAATCAATGGGATTTCTATCGCTCTTAAGTCATAATACTCATAAAAGGTACTGGTAGATATAAGTATTCATGTAGTCATATTACTACTATTTAAGATTTTCTCTCACCTTATGTAAAATAGTGACGGATTTAACAGATAACTTTATAAATCTACAAGGATCATGAGGCATCTTTTTTGACATTGACAGGTGACAGTTTTTAGAGTTGCCAGTAAGAAAATAATACCCAAATTCTTTCGATAATCTCCCATGTTGAGAACAAAACCAAACTATGAGTGAACTTTTTACCTAAATGCCGGTACTAATTATTTATTGGAAAAGCCCACCACGTTAATCACTAAGATGTATCAGTATAAACTTTTACTATCCAGAATTAACAATAACGAATAATCATAAGTTAGAATCATGGTCATGACTTATCAGTAAATAACTACATGATAGGTCAGCCCATATGACTTTTTTAAGGAATTTAGAAATTATAAAAATGGCAACATTCACCAATGCAGTTGCCACTCTCTCATTGGTCAAAAATAACGCTTTTCAGATGACATTGTTAGTTGATAAAATTGCTAACTGAAATGATCCTTGTAGACCTACATTTCAAAAATAATTATTAGTTTTCTCGATGAAACTTTAATATTCCACTTACCGCCCATCAAATCCGTCGGTTTTTAACTCGTTTATTCAAATTTGATAAAATTATTTTCTTTATATCGAGATTATTCTCTGATCATGATGAAAGTTTCAAAAATGTTTCGATATATTTTTTATTTTTATATATTGACTGATTACAAAAAAATCAATTATAAATTAGGTATGAATCTCAAGTGATTTTTTTTACGTAAATATATTTTTCATTTTATTTTAATGTAATTATATTCGTTACAAATCTTTTTTAACTTTCAATATTAAGCTGTAAAAGTATTATATTTTTATTACTGTTATGAGACATTATTTTTTCTGTATATTTCTCCCAGTGATTTTTTTTTATAAATGTACCTTTTAGAAACTATTTTAAAACGATGGATTGTGCTTTGAGTTGTGACAATTATGAAAATTGTTGTGAAAATCACTATTATTTTTTTATTATTACGATGTAAAGTTAAATCTAGTGAAAAAGGTATAATCCGACAAATTTATCTGGCACGGTAAGAGTTGCGCTGCCATCACGATATAGAAAAAAAAAAACTTGCCATACTGTATTATCAGCGCCAGATCAGTTTGCGGCACACATAATCAATATTTTTATGTAAAATTTGACATAGTTTTAAGTTTACATTCGATCTCCTTGCAGAATCTTAATTAGTTGATTTTGATAATGTTTCGACTGATACTCTAAATCGTTTCTTTGCTCTCTGCAATCCTATATTCAATTAAAAACACATAAAGAAAAAAACAAGATACATTCGAGTTGAAGTTATGCAGTACATGAATAAATGTAAACTAATACCATCTTTTATGACTTCTTTATTAATACTTCTTACATAATATATACAAATTATTTCAAGAAATCACATTTTATGTTCTTGTTTTCTTCTTGTCACATCTTGCACTTGTTTTACACCTCAAATCGTACTTTACTTTTTATTATATTTATCTTTGTCGGTGGCCAGTGTTAATATAATCCAAAGAGTCAATATAGACTGACCAGTACATGACCACGACTATCTCTCTCTCGCTCTTTCTTTCTCTCTCTCTCTCCTGAATCGTTTCCTTATCCCTCATATTTGAGGATTCTCAAAGGATGTTTCCACTATACATGATTCTCTGAGATGTGGATGGCGTTTAGGCAAAGACCACAAATAATCGTAATAAAAATCAATGAAATATAGATATATTATGAATATTGCCATATAAATATAAGTTTCAACTAACGCACAATGTTGTCATCAAGGACAAAATTAATTGTATTTTAATTGTATTAAATTGCGTACGATGTAGACAATAACGTTATGCACTAGAAGATCACGAGTCGTTTGCATGTCAATAATTGAATACGTCACTCCACTCACATTACACAGATAAAGCCTGACTGAGAATGTAAACTGTCGCTATTGCAGAATAATACAGTACTAGGTAATACATTTACAAAGATTAGAAATTGATGTAATAAAAAAAACTATGCCAGGATTTTTATATTCTTAGTTAGACTATAAAAAAGCTAAAATGCATCTTGATTCTTTTAATTATTTTTTAACACTATGTTGTATTTTTAAATTATTTTAGTTGATAGATTCTTATTGCTTTTTACATTTCTTGTAAATTGTTTTTTCCTCATTTGTACGTCTTTTTATTTACTTTAAGCATTATGTTCCTTATTTTAAGATGTTTTGTATATTTTGAATTTTATTGTATATGAGCAAGCGTATTATTTAGCAATCAAAAGTTCTAAAGACAGAGATATTGTGCAGAAAACATTCCGTTATATTTATTAAGCGATTTTTTGTTAGGTTTATTTAGTATCTAATTTTAAGTATTTTATTAAGTGATATTGATATGATATAGTATTTTGATTAGATTTTTGACTCATTACAATTTATTAGTAAGAATAAGTATATCTTAAGTGACTGTATGCGATTCTTTATACTTGGTTATTTTTTAATTACCAGAAAAAAACCGGTAAGTTAGAATAAATGTACGATATCAAATATGTCGTCTTTATTCGCATTATTACAGTGTGCATTTTTCATTCATTCATGCACATCTTTCTGCCAAAAATTAGATTTTTGGTAGGATTGTTTTTTTCATAAATGTGATCAGTATCGGCGATAGGTAACACTGTCTTTCTGGTAAATAAATAAATACCCTATATAAGTGTAGTTGTATTTGTTATTTTTAAGAAAAATTAAGAAGAATAACGAATTGGTTTTTTATTAATTTCTTAGCATAATTTAATTTTTTTCAACTAATTGTATTAATTTTTATAAGTTCGCTAGACTTTTTAAAACTGATTTGTTTACAAAACTGAGAACAACAGTTTAACTGTTAAAATTTTGCCTACTCACATCAGTTTTAACTGTACAGTTTGACTTCAGTTAAATCTGAACGTTTGTAGTGGATTTAAGTAGACGATGTCGTGGGTTTCCACTGACAATATGCGTATGTAAAATGATAGTTTTCGCTTTGAATCTCAGTGTATAACTTTTTGTTAGTTATGTTTTTTCTTAGGTATTAATTGTGTTTTCCGAACAAAAGAATCTTATGATTATCACAATGCTTTGTAGTCAGTTTTTGATATTTACATACTATGACCCGCTGAATTTCTCGCAGAAGTGGTCTTCAGTGTTCTCATACTCATACATTAAAAAGACCACTTAACGTTTGAGTGCGGCAGTAACATTTGTTTAATCATTATAAGTTAAGCGATTTTTCTCCATATATAAACAGAAGCTGTAATTCCGGCTAGTCATATTCAGACTATCGTGTAGATCCATAGAATAGATGTATTATCCCAGTATAGATGACATAGTTTACAATAGGTGTTCGACTTGGCTTTTGAGCGAGGGATTAGTTTTGGTGTCGTAACTGATTTTCAAATATATTTAAGGCTCGGAACACCACGGTAGTCTGCAGAACACCAGTGTAGCGGCAGTAGACAGAAAGATACGGGAGCCGACAAAAACATTGAAACGCACTACAAAAAATAGCTAATATCATTTTTATATGCTACAAAGAAATATATAAGCAAATTCAAATTTTGCCGGATATGCATTTTATTGTTTTTGTTTTTCGACGAAATGTTAGGAAAAAGTAGTTTCATCATTGATATGTTACGAATTAACCATTTTGATTAAGGATTTCGTTGTTAAAATAAAATTTCGACCGTATGTTGCTTTCAATCAAATAGTGCCAAAACTACAATTATCTATCGCTCAAAAAACCATGTCGTCTAAAAATAATCTTATAGTACATAATATTTACAGTAATTAGTTTATTAATACAATCGTAATCATACCAATTATTTCATCACAATGTCTAGGTTAACTGATTCCTTCAAAAGCCAAGAGCGGGCGAACACCTTTGAATAAACTATCGCACGACTGTTGCGCGAATGTCGATTGTTTCGCAGCCAATTAAACTGTTTAGATGCACAACTAAAGATGTAGTGTGCGCACTTCATATAAACTCATATGAATCAAAGCGAGACAACAGTTGTGAGATAGTTTAATCAAAGGTAAGCACGCTCTAAGTGGTTAGGGATTTCATTCCTTTGTTTAGGCAGCTTTTGTTGTTTTTATGTTTAAATTTTTTAATTGATGTTGCATATTATAATAAATGAATATATTGTAGAATTCTGTTTTTTCATTGTTGATATAATTTTGATATATTCAATATTAGTCCATTTGATATCTTGAAAACGTTATAAAGTTTTGAATAGGATTTACACGTGCACTCACGTAGGCTATCGATAACAGTACACGGTCGTAATATAAATACATGTGAGCATAACACAAGCAAACTAGGCTGACGGAAATAAACTATTATGTAGATGTTGTTTTCATTTACAGATCAATGCTTTCAGCAATTGTTATTTTTGATATTGCCAAGCGAAAAATATAGGCTCAGTTGTGTGCTATGCTTTTGAGCCTTCATTTACTTAGTATGATGATGCGAAGCAATGCGAGTTTTTCAACTGGGGAGTTTGTTTCTGTGGCGAGTAAAAATTTTGACTCCTTTAAGTGTATATGCAGTGCGATTAGAAAATGAGGTAGGTTTTTACGATGAGTAATACTAAGGGCCAGTCCCATCAAATTGTAAATTATCTGATAACAATCCAACGTGTATATATGTGATGGAAATATCGGATTTTGTTACTTTATCCGACTGTGACGTCATTTTTAAGCTATCTGAACCTCTACCAGCCACTGGTGGGATAGGCCCTAACTCTACAAATTAACACTGCTGCTATATTAAAAAGAGGTAAGTATTGGAACAAGCTGCAGGCGTTAGTTATTCCATTCGAGTATAACGTGTGCATTTTCAAAAGCTAATAGACGTTTACCAAACTAGCTCTATCTTTCCACCACATCACCTAACGTCAGAAGAGAAACCTGACGACAGCGATTGAAAGAGTCGTAAGTATTATGATCACCAGCTCACTATACGTCCCCATTGAGGAGCTCAGATCCTACCCTAAGCTAGGTTTACTAAGCCTTTGTAAACACTGGCACAGTGCGAGTTGGTTGACTTCACACAGTTAGAATTTCTTTCCCGATATTTGTAGGTTGCACGATGTTTTCCTTCTCCACAAGAACGTCGGGTAAACATACGAAATTTAAAAACCATATCGGTACATGACGGGATTCGAACCCACGACCTGTAGCTAACAAGTCTAATGCTTAAACACTGAGTCATCGACGTATTATATATACTTGCTTTTGACCGTGACGAATTAAAAAAACAACAGTGATTAGCCTGCGTGTTCTAGACTAAGCTCTACATCTATACCAAATGTCATCGAAATCCGTTCAGCAGTTTAGGCTACAAACTCCAATGCATTTATAATATTAGTAAGATTATAAAGAGGAGAAAAAGGTTCCGGGCTTGTAAGTATTATGAGCCTTTCAACAAGAAGTGATACAAAATCAACGACTGTGGAGGTCACAATCTATTATCTTGGTTTAGGTTTAAAGACTTCTATTATCAAAAAGACAATTTATTATTCTTAGCCAATCATTATTATTCTTAGTCCTAACTCTTTTCTATTTCTTTCTTTTATCCTTACTTCGCTCTGTTTTATCCATTCCTTACTTTTCTTAAATATAATGTGTTTTAGTAGAGCAGGTTAAAAAATAAAACAACACTTTATTGACATATATTCAACATTTATTTAACATTTAAAATTACATAAAAAGGAGGCATTCTTGCCTTAAAAGTCTTCCATTATTTAGTGTTCCTACAGAATTGATTTCATTTTAAGAGCGTGAAGTTTCTACACAATCAAGATAGACACCAATCTAAAAAGTACAATTAAATAAGCACATTAGAAAATAACACAGAAAGGTTTGATTAATAATCATTTACTGCATATACTCTCGAAAAGATAAAATGACAAAACCTTTCAGTGTTTATTTCCATGACATTTATTAGCAACTAATAGTTTATTCCGGTTTTTATTATTGAAGACATCACAACAAGATTACATCGAATTGATCTATTACACAGCATACTGTTAACTTTAACAGCGCTATTAATACATGACTTTTATAGACACATAGAACACTGAAAACATCAACAATGTAATCACAATACTATGGGTAGGGATCAAAAGCCACTTACAATACACTTGATTAAATATAATCAAACAATTATACACGCAATATAATAAAAGACTTATTTAAAAGTAAATAATATAAATATATAATATAATGATGAGATATTTTCGTAATGGATATGTTTTGAAAGTTAAATATGGCCGTTTTCACAGATATGGTAAATTTAAAATTCGACTAAATAATTACATATATACTACTTATAGAAAGTAACAAAAATTCAATTATTATCAAATACAAAGTTCATCTATTGTCTATAAACTATATATGACTAAATTATTGATCACAGCTAGTTTATAGATAATTTTATGAAATTTTATACAACATTCTTACAAATTTTCCATAACTGGACCTTACTTTTCGCTAATATAATTTTCTTGACCTGAATGACACGACGTTATTGTTAGTGATGTACTGACTATTTTGGATGGTGTTAGAGATATCGATATTTTATAGCATTTAAAGTCATTTTATCATATGTAAGTTAAAAATATGTTATGATGTTCGAATACGCGAATCATTGGTCCCAACACTCAGTAAGCGGCCTTTCGCAGATAATACGCATAACGTTGAATCTCCACTGACGTAGCACCCGTATTACAATGTTGCCATCCCTCTCATTCTCTTTGAAAAAAACAGCGATAGTAATAGTGTTAAACAAAGTGCCACGACATTTGAAATTCACGTTTAAAGATGTTAAATAGTATTTTTGCGATAGACCTTTCCTTTCTAATTACATGCCAATTTTATAAATCAATAGAAATACAATTAATATATGAAAATAAATAATAACATTATAAGTATTTTGACACAGGTTTTGATAAGTAAATATACATATATGATATGAAGTAATGATAGAAAGATCGTATGCCCTATACAATTACACCAATAGCAAAAAGGAGGACACATGAAAACATATATCGACATTGATTGACATGCATATTTTGTAATCTACAGGACGTTAGATCAAAATTACGCTATGTAAAGGTACTATAATATTAATATGAATAACTTAGTATACGTAAACACTTAGATATGCTGCGCTCTTGGCAAAATCCCATTCGTAATACATAAATTTAATAATTATAATGATTCTAGTACATCGTTGAGTTTATAAATTAACAAATACATTTAATGTCGTCTTATTTAGATTTTATTAACGACTTATGGGATATTTGACATATAGATTATTTTAATTTTAATATACGTGCAACCCAACTATTGACGAACTGCAGATAGATAGGGAAACTTTTACATAAATTTTCAATAACATTCGTTGTACGGAACCCACGATTTTTATCAATGTTTCAATGTATGTTCTAATTTTATACTTTAAAATACAATAATTAATGTTAATATGACGATATTATATTATGATGATTAATACTAATTTCTAACTCTATAAAATGAAATACATTCTTGCAGGGACGAGCCTAACCTAGGTTACCTGTTTTCCTTCAATTTCATTTAGTTCTAATTATGGTTATATGTAGATATACAAAGAGCCAGTGGAGTTAGATTGGTGTTAGCACGATGCTTCTAGATTATACTTTATACTAAAATTAATATTACCTAATTTATAAAATCACGGCCTAACTCACCTGTAGTAGATACCAACTGGTCAATTACGCCGTATTTTACATTAGCATAGTATGGTGTAAGTTTTATTAAACTAGAGATTATTTTAAATTTATATATTACTAATATTAAAACTTAAAACTATAATTATTCTAATTAATTAGTTATGTTCAAATTACTCGTAAAATATTCACAAGAAATACGCCGGCTCTGATTTTACTCCTCTACTTCCTTACTATTGTACTATTAAATTATGCAAAAAATAATCTGACTATTTGAATAATATATGTACAAGGAATCCAGAAAAATAATCCAATTGTTAACTGAAGAGTTATGAGCTAAGAAATAAAACTTTATCTAACCTATGGCAATAAAGACAAAATATTCAATTATTAGCTAAAGATTATATCTAATTTTCAATCACTCCCACACATTCATACATTTTTTTTCCAACTAAGTACGTGCCTTTTAATTTTCCTTTATACCCGATCACTAGTTAAAATTCCAATCAAACCTTCGTTTACAGTACTTCAATCAAACCACAATTAATTTTATTTTTTTTTATACATTAATCAACAATCACACTTTCCTTAATTCTATAGGCAAATAATTTGCCATCATACAAGACTAACTAAATATATTAGAGTGGTAATTTAATTATATTGCAATTGTCCTTTGTTTGACGTTATTAGATGTAAATGTCCCTTTTCGTATCTCACTCTTAACGGGTGTGTTATCTTATTACTAAAATCCTATTCTACATTATATAATTTATTCGATTCCTTAATTTTACTATTTACAGTTGGCAGTCAATTTGCCTATAAACAACACTAATTAAACAGATTTCGGGTGAGATCAGCTTCCCTATTCTTTAACTAATTTGAATTTCCCTAGAAATCTTTGGCTATTTACTAAGTGATTATGGAAATTGTCTGGAATCATCTTAAGCTTGCTGCACACTTTCAGTTATAACTGGACTATTGAAATGTGCAGTTGAAACTGCATGTATAGGCAAAACTTTAACTGTGCATTTTAATTGATAGGTAAAATTTTATCTACACACACGTAGTGAATAACTGTACAGTTCGACTGTTCAAATAGATAGCGAGTAGTTTACTTTAAAACGATATAGTATTGTGTTTTCCACAGTTGTGTTTTATTATTGGCCCTAGTCATATAAGTGATCGTAATTTAGTTGTCAATTAAAATTTCGTTAGAGAACAAGGAGGCTGATTTCGCAGTACTTATTGATAGATTGGGGATGAGATCTTTTTGTCCCCGTTTGTATCACCCTACATCTGTTGCAGACATAATAATAAACGTGGTAAGACACAGTTGTGAACTTACAGTCATCAATTCAACCGTAATCTTATGTGCAATTTCCACTAAATCCTCCTTTTATTATGCAGTATCTGTTTTTCTAACGATATTCTAACATTCTAATGAGATGATGAAACGCAAAGATAAATCTCAACCAGCATCAATCTACGAATGATTTGACTAATTACATCTAAAATTACAAACTAACACACACCTGTCATCCATCCCAGTTACACAACATAATAATAAATTTTATGAGATGGTAATCTAATCAAACACTGCATAATAATAAGGTGTCGTGTAATGCCACATTAATTCTTAAGTCCCAAAACTACTACAATTATTACATATACCTTAATTCTAATTATTGCAATGCGAGAATACACGCGTGATGCAGAAAAAGTGGGAAATAAACATCATAATGAACTGAAAAAATACCCTAGACTACTCTACGCTACCTATCTACTAACCTACGCTATTCTTCTGATGGTAAAAAGTCATTTATTTGATGTTATTGGATAAGATGTAATTATCCCTGTTCGTATTTAACTTTTGCCGTATGTTATCCTTACCATCACTATTCCAAGCACATCACCTTCCTATATCATACACTCGTACCCTTAACTCTTATTTGTAGTTGGCAACTAATTTGCCTATATACAACACTAGTAAACAGACTTGTCTGGTGGGATCAGGTCCGTTATAATTTACCTAAAGTTGCCAATCTTAGACTATTGTTCTCAAACTGACTGGGATTAGTGCTCTAGTCGCCTAAGGCTCGTTACACACCTTCAGTTTTAACTCAACAGTCGTACTATACAGTTAAAATTGAGTGTGTTTAGGAAGAAGTCATGTCGCATCTACATTTTTTATTCTTATCAGATTTGTTGGAAGTGAGACTATCTCTATTCGAAAGTTTGAATAATTCGAAATCTTAACTCTATCCACTGGCTCATAGAAGAGAATGTTATTCTTCTGAAAATGTTTTTTTTTTGCAGTTAATTCTACATTCTATCTTTTAAAGATTAAATATTTATCACCCCATTTCTTAGGCAAGTCCCAGTACAATTACCTATTACTATTATCATTGAAGCATTGCATATTTGCAGTATGAGTATTGTAATGTGATTATTGTAATTGCAGCTGTGACACGTATGGGATTATTCATTAGAAGCCGATGAATCAGGCGAGGTCTTAGGGGGATTTTTAATAATATTTACAAACATAATATTTAAATATTAATATATATATACTAGCGATAGGGATCAAAAATAGAAATACATATATACAGAAGTAATTCGGTAATTTGGATCATAATTATCAGTTCACACGACTGATGATCATCTTTAGCAAACAAACACTCCGCAAAGTTGTCCAACACTTCACTCAAAATATCCTTTTAACTCATCTGTCATGTGATCCGATATAAAAAATCATGATCGAAGAAAAAAATAAGCCTATGTCGATCGCCGCAGAGGGTAAAACTAATCTCTTAAAGTATATCTTAACATTTAAAAGAGGGTAAAAAAATAGGATTAGATTTTGGATATACAATTCGTAAAATGTTAGCACACTACTTTAACAAATCGTTTATCAACAAACAATGTACACCGGTGACAAGTTACTATAGTCAGTCCATGAGAATAACACCAATGTGACAAACGTTGAAAAATCAGTATCCTAGCATCTCACGATAATAGACATTCTTTTAACTAACGAATGTACCTGCGTCGATTAAAGTAGGATCCAACAAAGAAGGAATGCTACTTGGGGGTGGCAGCAATAGAGATAGAGGGCGCTAGCTTGACAGCGCTGGGGATAGGTATGAAGCCATACATATTATCTATACGTCTATTAATGTATTGGCAAAAGATTTGACAGAACACGGGCTAACCTCCGAATAGCAATCACATTCCATTCCAAAGTCCATCTATCTAAATTTCCAATCTATGCATATGCATTAAAGCTACCTAAAAAGGCCACTCGGAGGTTTCACCGCCCGTGTAAGAAGTATTGGTTTCCCATTATAACAAGGTGATGATACGTACTTTTGATATGATAGACTAAACTAAGCGTGATTGATTACGTTAAAATGATTGTATGGAATATCAATGACACGTATCTTGTAATAATACTATTTAAAATACTGATTAAGTAGAGTTAGGCCAACACTAGAGAAAAATCAACTAAAGCTAAACTTACATACTAATACAAGAAGCTCTTACAAGTTCGTTGATTTTATCTAGTATTGGCGAATATAATAATTCTAAAACGTTACAATGAAAGAACTAAGTCCCATATTTTCGATACGTTTTAAAATATCTTCAATGGATATTATCCGTTACTTATATGTCGTAAATATCGTATAGCCGTGTTTTATAATACAAGTCTCATTCGATTAATATCAAAACGGAAATAGTGATTGAAACCAAATGTTGACCGAAGATAAAAAAAAACTAAAGCCATTAATGTGGTTCCTCAATATCATAAAATGTAATCGCGTATAACGATTTTCAAATTTCAAATCCATAAAGAATGAAAATGTCAATTCAAGGAATAAAAGGTGGCTTACAGCCCTTGGTCATACGTTCGAGGAAGCGATGTAGGTCGTAGAAGCGCGGGCGCTGTTCAGGTTCACGACGCCAGCACTCGTGCATGAGGTCGTAGAGCTCTCGGCGGCAGCGCGGCGGCGGCGCGGCCGGCACCCGCGCACCGTGACCGCCTCGACGCCACTCGTTCGCGTTTGCTATAACCTACAACAATCATAATCATGTATTAATTACACCGATTACACTCTCACAAGACGTAGCTTTGTAGCTTGTTATATTTTAAGAGTGGAGGGTAGAAATACAGCGGAATGTTTAATTTTCAATGATCAAATACGTCTATTAACAGACAAAATCAACAATTATATGAATAAATGTTACTAGTACGTAGAGTAGTTTAGTAATATAAATAAAACAATGTAAGTAAAATGTAACTCACCTGGTTGTCATTCATTTCGTCGAAGGGCTTGACGAGGCAATAAGTTAATATTTCCCAGACTGTTACGCCGAATGACCACACATCGCTTGATGGAGCATAAACGCCCTAGAACAATGAAAAGGAATTTTAAATTATTTTTAGTTAAATACAATTTCGATATTACATCGCAAATTATCGTTTTCTCTGCGAAAATCTGTCAAGTATTTTATACTGCAGGAAGTAAAATCTGTAAAACTATTTATTAATAGTTTTGGCCCGCGACTCCGATTGCGTGCAAGTAGAAAAAACAAAAGTGAGTAGCCTATATGTCTTCCAGACCACCCTCTACGTCTATGCCAAATTTCATCTAGGTCTTTTCAGCCGTTTAGGCTACAAACTCTAACAAACATCCATTCATCCATCCATTGAAACTTTCACCTTTATAATATTAAGTAAGAATATTATTAGTAAAATTAGTAAGATTATCTGTCATACAAAAGTAATACCCACCATAAGCAAGCTTTCCCAAGCCATCCAACGTAAGGGGAAGCGGCAACCGTCAGCCATGATATGGTAATCAGTCACGAATTCCTCACAGAACATTGCGTAGTCAGATATCTTGATGTTAAGTTCTTCAGTCGCTGTAATATTGCTGTAAAATACCACATAGCGTTACGAAAATTACATAAACATTGTTTAATATCCACTATATTGATGATTAACAAACTATATTATTTTAATCTGTCATTTTTAGAAACATTACCCTTTGCAGCTGTATTAGTTCTACAACAACTTTTGTATTTTGGGTCTCCAATTTTGATCACATTATCTTAGCTATCCATGGAAAGCTTAATAATAACATTAAAGGCAATGATGGTTAACTGCTAATGATTTTTCTTTAACGCAACATCGAAAACATGCAATTTTAGAACGACGTAATATTTATTTGATAACGTCGAGATTATCTGAACTGTAAATGATATTGGTTGTGTAGTTTGTATAAATAAGTTAGATTAGTTTGATAATTTAGTAGAGATGGGTTGTATAAACTCAGGCATGAATCTTTTCGTTTTTCCATTTTTACTCTTATAGAAGTCGGAATGTACTGATTCATAGTTATATCTTATCATTTAAAAAAACACTGTTTTCTCTAATTAATAATAACCTGCAGAAACCTGACAAATTATAATACTAAATAAATATGTATTGTTTCTACAGCCGTATCGAATTGGATTTCGCTATTATCATTGTCATCGCTAAATTCTTTACACTATAATTAATACTAGAATTGTCCTCTAAATAAGTTAATAAGAAAACTATAATTTTAGTTAAGTTCGATAATTTTATTTAAACCGAATATCGATAATTCATAAATGTTCACTATGCGTGTTTGTTTCGTCACTACGATACCTGCCTATTAAGTACGG
>DVQG01000532.1:0-14066 GCA_018231605.1 Papilio ambrax
CAATAATATTGGATAACAAGGATTACTGTGTAGAACATTTAGCCTTTGCTTTACGAGGCACAACCTTACCGTCGTCGTTGCGTCCTCGTGTCGGAAGCGCAAGGTGAGACCGGCCTGCAAACTTCATTAATTATGCAACGAAGAAAGCATAATAAAGTTAGACGCTTCCTTTGTTTAGACAAAAGCGAAAGATATAAAGTTGTTAGGCGTTAAATAATCTGATTAAATACTTTGTTACGCTGCTATTGAATTAAGTGTTTCATTTAAAGTACGAATTAACATAAACTGTTGAAGACTAAATAAAACTCTGCAAGAAGAAAGCAATAAGTGAACCAGATAATTCAAGAGCTTTTGTTTCAGTTACCTAGACAGTAATTACTGCTCTGTCCAAACCTTAAGCTGCTTATGATCTGTTAATAGAATAATTCAACTTTCAGTTGGACTGATAGTGTAGAGCGACCATTACAGACTTCATAAATAAAAGAGTAGATATTGTATACAATTGAATTAACTTTTGTTTTTAAGAAATGACAACTATACATAAAGTGTTATCAAATAATATGAGATCATCTGTCATGCCCGTAGAAGCCTCGATAAGGATTGTATATTCGTGTGGCGGGAGGTGGGTGTCCCGAGCGCCGTCAGATGTATTTCTGTAATATTTCTCAGCGCACGTCAGCACAAACTTTCAGTTATATTTATCGCTCGGAAAATTTTCACCTTTCGGTTTATGACGTCATCATGTCGGCGCATAACGTTTTCCTATTTCTTTCTACATATAATTGGTTGCGATTTTCTAAACATATTTGAATGTCATTTTACGAGAATACGATTAACCGTAAATTCATTACATGCAATATTTTCCTCATGTATAATTGGTCAATGAAGCTTTTATTAGAGAAACGGATACAGAAAAGGAATGTTTAGTATTCGACACTGGGAACGTAATAAAGTTAAGTGGCCTCGGCTTTAGTACAAGATACAAAGTTCTGTGGCTCGGGAAATGCCATTAAATTATTTGATACTGAAGAAATATCAACTGTACGCTAAAAAAACCTTTTATACGCATACTTTAAGATATACAAATACTTAAAATTACGTTAGAATAGGATAATGACCTATTACACTTTACCTGAGAGTAAATCAAAATTGTTTTGTACAACCTGATCGATGTCCGCCCCGTGTACGAAGCAACAAAAAAGAGTGTTGGGTAGAGGTATCGACAAAAACCCGTAGTGTCAGCAATTGTTTGACAACCACAAGCCAGTCGATATATCGAGAGTTTGGTTGTTGACATCGACATCGACAAGTTTAGCTCGGCTGCGGTCGTTCCGAGCAGGTATTGTGCGCAGTTTGCCGGAGACGGGACAATATTTTCAGACTAGCGTTATCTAAGCCTGTCAAGTGCGGAAAAGCTATATATTTGACAAACGACCCGAACACAACGACGTTTTAGAGGTTTATATTTATTTAACAATATTTTTGGAAATATGGAGAATATATTTGAAATTTGTTCTAACTTTTAGTAATGGGGTACGAATGTTAAAGTTAATTTTGTACCCTTAACCTGATGAATCTGGTCTTGAATTAGTTCTATGAAACGACGGTAGAGGGCGTAATATTTCATGTAGTTAATTTCCGACTTACAGCGACTACATTGTACTGTCGATGAAAATTAGTGTATCGCAGACTATCCTAGAATTCCTTGTAGGTATAGTAAACTATTCAGAATGCTTTGTTATATTATTTTGAACTTTAAAAAGTTAAGGTGCATTCACAGTTAGTCAGCCGCTAAGGAAGACACTTAGCATAGGTATATTGTTATGCTGTTCACAATATTGAACTGAATACAAGTGAGCACAATACAAGAACCCTTGGGTTGCGCAATTCCCGCGCGCCCGAGTTCTTGACACGTCAACGTTCAAGATATTGACTGGCGGCTGGCGGCTGGCGGCTGTCGACGGCGATTGTCAAACAAATTACTGACAATATGATTGTATTTCTGTAAGTACGTGACGCCCCACGCGGTACACATTCCTCTCAATTCTATACATCCACCAACAATAATTTAGCTGTAATATTTCCTTTTCACTTATCGTAAAACAAAAATACTTTTACATACTCTATATGTTACGTATATATAGACAACATTGGACAGTGAAATAGCAAGTTCCAGTTCAATATTGACAATGTTTAAATTTAATTAGTTTGGTAATACGTTCCACAAGTTTGTATCTTACTTTATTCTGTCTAAAAACTGGCTCCACTTAACTTTATTGCGTTCCCCGCGTCGCATACTAAGCGCCCGGCGACCTGTCTCTTCGCCTAATAAAAAGTTTCAAGCCTAATTTATTTAGTTATATTGTCAAGGTAAAACGTCGCCGGAAAATTCCCACCTATTTTTTAGACTTAAATCCTTTAATTAGGCTCTTTGACTTAATTTTTTATACTTTATACTAATATTATAAAAATGTAATTTTGGATGGACAAGTTCATTATTATGCAATTTCAAAACGGCTCAAGGATATAAAATTAGGCACAAATGTGAAATGTTATTTGGAAGAACAAAAAGGCTCCATTTTCCTAATGAATTAACTATTTATTCCATGTTTTTATCACTGTCAAATTATAAAAACTTCTACGACTTTAGTACATTTATTTGGATGCTAGTTGAAAACATAGTCAATGGTCGTAACAAACGTACCACCATAACATTAAATTACATAATAAGAGTTGTTCGTTTCACTACAAAGTTAGACATAAAGCATAAAGAGTAACCGTCAAATTAATATGAACAGTCGACCACTTAAACGTGGACCTTTATCATAAATTGTCAGGTAATTTGAAGTAGGCAGCTGAAATCGCTTTCATTAATGATTTACTGAGCTTCAAACTGGACGTCCATGTCTACGTTGTATTTTATGTCTACAAGTGTTGTTAATGTCTAATATAATATTTATGTTAATAACGAAATCGATACCTTGTTGGTAGATACTGTTTGAATTTAGTAATAACTGTAATAAAACATTTACCAAGGAGCTAATGTGTGACGTTAAATTATGTCAATTTCCTTATTATGATTATCATTTGTAGCTTTGTCGACTTAAAACCTTTTTAATGTGAAACAATGTTAGCATAGAACAAAGTTCGTAATCAATGCAGAATGGACGAGCAGAGCAAAACATTGAGTCCCGGTTTTGGCAACGCGATACTTGTAACAATACGAAAAAAGTTTCATTTTCGATCAAAACAAATAACCCAGATAGGAGATGCATTGAATGAACCCGCGCCCCACTGTATCACTCAGCACTTTCAACATTTTCACGTTTCAAAATATAGAACAGTCAAAAAATAGCCACCGCAGCGAGCATTTGTGGAGCTCGACAACAACCCGCCCCGGAGATACTCGCAGCGGACACTTTAACTATTACATTTTGCTTTTATCTGAGGCTTATTGTACAAATTAGGTTTTATAGCTTAGCCGCTTCTACTATGAATTTGCTTGAACGATTTTGTACTACCTTCATTTTCAGAATATTTTGTTTAATCAGATTTTAATACATTATGTTTGTTTTAATTTAGTTTCATTTTAGTTGTTAAAGTTGATATGTATATTTTAAGTATGTTATAAAAGAATACATTTGTTTGGTAGATTTAAGCTGCAATAAGTTTTGGATGTAATCCAATATATCAAAGGCAGCTATCGCTGCGACAGATTTATAAGGGTACGAAAATAAAGACAGAAAATCTTTTAAAGCTATTGTAAACGAAGTACTGTTCTAACCTGTTTTTATTATTATTTGTTGGAAGTATGTTTAACAAAACAATTTGCAGTCAGTATTTTTAACAATCATGTAGATAGCTTGTAGTAGCTACCAAGCGTTTTCCTTAAAAAGCTTTCCAAATTCAAAAAGTTGACAAATATAATAATAAGTTTGTCTTTTGTCTGTAATATATTATTAAACATGTATTCTTAAATAATGTTAGAACTTTGAAGTAAAAGATTCAAAAGACTGCGAGAAAATTGAATAAAACTTAGTGAGATCTCGCTGGCAGGCAACAACATTTTACAAACTTAAAAACCTTGTTGAGCAAGGTGTAGTGCAATTTTAAGTTTAGCAAATAATGCATCAAAGTCAAGTTTTTTTGGTGTAATTTAAATTATCCAGACGCATGTGTTTAAAACTAGTTTTTAGGGAAATTGTCCTTTTTATATTTCAGATATATTGATGTAAAAGTTAGAATCAGAACATTTTTCCCCATTTTGGGGCACATTTAGTTTTGGCGCAGTAAGCATATACTCCAAATAATAGCACCTCGTCATATTTTACACAAAAGCAGAAAAAAGCTTGCTAGTGTTTTCGTTCATACTATGCCTTCATAAATCTGTCGACACGCCGCCGCCGGCTGCTTTTGATGTATTGAATTAAGCCTAAACCTGTCGCGCCCTGGTTAAACTGACTTCTATGAAAATAATGCAAATTATTCCTAAAAAATATGGATTTTATAGTTATTATATTCAATATTTTAACTATAACAATATGTTTTCTAATCACTAAAGCAGGTTGAAAATTTAATAAAGTAAAAGGTATGTTTTTGGTCATAGCTAACAGAACAAATTTCTAATTTACATAAAATGTTCAATAGTGTTTGAAATCAAATTGATTCTATGTTGAACATCATTACATGATTTACTATTTTACTTTTATGTGACTTATACACGGGTTATAAAATAACCAAAAAGAAATATTTGGGAAGCCAATTCGTTTCGACACGTCGGCTGCTTAGCGAATATAGAATCCGTCACACGTCAGTTTTACTGCCCGGGCTGTTCATAAAACTGAACCTGAATGCGAATTGTTGAAATACAAAAATAATTCCAACGGGCCAGAATGAGGAAATATTTTGAGTAATTTTTTATAACATTTTATGACGCTTAAATTAATGCATGGATGCAACGTTTTATTCAACGTTATTAACGTTGTACTCAATATTCAAAACTGAAAAACTATACATTACATTACTTACAACAAAACTGTCAACTATTAATGATAATCTGGAAACCTCCTGCGCATTTGTCATATTTACTTATGACTAGCTTATTAAAAATATTAAAAATAATCAAAATTATATCCTATTTTACTCACAGATAACGTAGCTTTTTGTTTGTGAAAGAATTTTTGAAATCTTTCCAGTATTGTTTGAGTTATTTAGATACATACAAACACAAAAATAAAAGTTTTTCCTCTTTATAAGATTAGTATGGATATAGTTTATCTGAACATAAGATATCCTTTGTAAGCGAGAAACATCTTGCATAAGTAAAGCAAGGAACAGGTGTATCTAACTTAGCAGAATATTTCATGACAACTGTCAGCGGAAACTTGCAGCTATTTATACTTTGACGTGTTTCGTGGTCGCTGCATAATGCCTTTCGCAGCTCGACACTTGTCTCTAGTTTCTATACTTGAATTACTAAACTACGACAGACGGAAACAAATCTTTTAGTCAAATATCTTTATGGTAACTTTGATAAAATATTGTCAATCTGTAGAAAACTTAGAAGTACTATGTTTGTTTCCCTCGTTGTTTGTTTTTTTCATTAAATTAAATCTGTATTCTTTAAGTAAGGAGAATATATTGAGTATCCGATCATCTGGTACTGGTATAAGAAACTCGCATTTGGTAAGTTACGAGAAAGAAACGTAATCAAACATTTCTTTGTTGAAATAAAAAGAATTTTCTAGAGACTTTTACTTTACCGCGAATGGAATCGTAAAAGACGATTGTTAACGAAATGGAAAGGCTTACATATCTAAAATCATGTATTTGTTTTTTTAATAGAAACGTATTCAACATTATCATTTAGAGAATTATCAAAAACATTTATTCTGCTAAATTAAATTCCTACAATTCATCGTATATTTTAAATTTTAAGATATTGTAAATCATTTATCCATGCATAGAAAGACTAAAGATGATGATTGATGCCGCCCCTGCCCAATGACGTCAGCGTTTGTGGCAACCCTAAGTTCACAGGGCTAATGTATTCACAAGTAACTTCGTGCGGAAACACAAATAATTGTGTACACAATTTCTACAGTATTAATTAAATTTTGTTGAATATCATTTATCGGAAAACTTTTTAATTAGAAAGTATTGGAAAAATTTACTATTACTACACTACCAGACACGTCGATTACTTTAAGAGTATAGTATAGAAAAATACAAAATTAAGTACTCGTATATAAAGCGAGCATATATTGAATTACACGTAACAGTAATCGAAAGTTTTCACGAGGAATACTTGTGCAGGAAAATAATATTTTTTATAGTCAGCGAATTTGCCAGGGATCCGAGTTACCCGTATTTTCATGCCATACGAATTCCCGTTGCGGCCTTCCCATAAACTATTCAATATTTTTTTGGGTCGTCGAAATGTTATGAGTGATGATGGATTAAATTGAAGCGGCGACGGTTTGCGCAAACAGGGGCGCCCCGCCGCTCCCCGCCGCCCCCACGCCGCGGGCAGCGGAGGCAGTGGCGGGGGCGGCGGGGAGCGGCGGACACCAAACATTACAACGGTTACGTTTTTCACAACTGACACAAAGCTTCGAATTTCACCTGTCTTCATTTTAATTTATCATCATTGTTATTACTTTTACGATGACATGAAAAATTGTAGCAGCAATAAATGTGCACGACATTTAAATTAGTTCCTTTGACTTATAGGATTTAATCGAAAATATGACATAACAATATTATTGATGTTGTGTTCCGAAGCTATTACATTTAGCCGATCCATCAAAGTTCCACGAGGAAGTCCACCGCACATTTCAATATCAGAAATTGTTAGACATTTTTAAACAAATAAACATTGTGGGTAAATGCTGTATAATTCAGTAAAGACGCATGTAGTCACAAAAACTAAATAACTTTTAAATTTATTTCCGTGATCCCTCGTCGATATTCTATCAAGATCGAATGTCAAAGGAAAGTTTTTGTACGTGTCGACGTGTGGTATCGGATAAATGATTCTATTCGCTCCTGACATTTTCAGATCACGATACTTTAACCTAAAATATCGTCGATAGCCGGCGACCATAGCTAAGGTGCTTATGTACAATGCCTATTTGCGACAACCGGCCAATATCAGGAATATCTCGACGGGAAGTTGTTCGAACAGAGGCGCGGTCTGCGGCCGGCGGCGTGAGGCGGCAAACATTGTGCCCATGTAATGCAATTTTGTCCATTTGAAATGAAAGCTACTCGAAACTTAGCTCAGGAATTCGTTCATCGAAAATTGAGCACTGAAATATGGCGATGGCATTTCTCTTATTGTTACGTGCAATACGCTTACGTTTGCGCAACACGAAATAACTTCATTTGTTCCGGAACGTAAACACTTCCCTTTGGTTTCTCAATTTGAAATTGTAGAAAATTGAAAATGTATCGCTTATGAAATCAACCTACATTTTGGATCTTCGAAGGAATTGTTTAGGAATGCTGGCATTAAACAGAATCCAGTGATTGTGTAAATCAAATAATCGTACTGAAGACTTTCTTTGCCAATATAAAAAATGGTGTGTTGTTGCAGCTTCGACGTGCGCGGGAAGCACTTGTCGGAGGCGCGGCACTGGTCTGCGCCGGAGGTGTTCGGGCCACGCGCACACTTCTCTACGGCGCCGCCGCCCGCCTCGCTGCTCGTGCGCGACGTGAAGCGCCGCGACGAAGGCGTCTACCGCTGCCGCATCGACTTCCGCAACACGCAGACAACCAGCTTCCGATACAACCTCACAGTCGTCGGTGAGTTTACAACCAGTTCTATCACCTTACCTACCTATACCTAGTTGGACATACGTATTGTTAATGTTATTGTGCATGTTAACATTTGTACTTATTACTTTGTCTTTAATAAAATATTTGTTAGCTAATTCAAAATAATATAGAAGCCGTTGAACCCGAGACGCAAGACACTCAAGTTTTTGATTAAACTTTAAATAAGTAAATCAAATTTCGACTGTAGTTTATCGCCGCAAGTCCCAAAACTAATTAGTTGGGTCTCTTTACAGTTGTAGAATTCATACAAATGTATAATTTAACAAGTCCTCTGGGTGTCAGAGTATTGTAGTCGTTAAAGTTTCTTGCAGAATATTCAATCACCGGCCGACGCCGACTTGCGCCGAGGTGCTCCATATTCATTAACACCGCTATGAAATGTTCAATAATTTGATCAGACCCATCGTTACGTATCTACTCGTTACTCCGACGGCGACGCTAACTGTGATTAATTAAATTTTGACACGGCAGCATATTCGCTTCTTGCGCTCAAATCAATTTATCCTTCTCAATAATTCGCACGCTTTTTATTGATACACATTTATGACTTTATTTACTTACACGATCGTCATGTGTTTGTTTTGTTTTAACTGTTACCAGTTTAACTTTTATAAATGTATTTTCCCATTTAAGTCCTGATACTGGCCTGTTGTTTAATCCTCCTGGGAATTGTGCGGCCGCGAGTTAAATCCTAAATACCTTCAACGATAATTATTTAAGACAGTTATTTCGATTTGATACAACATATAGGTTTTTGTTTGAATTGTCCTTTTGTTTATCAAATACTTCAAAAATTCGTAAACGAGTTCCTTTAAATCAGTATCTATAAATCTAACTATCAATAATCTATGTATGTTTGTTGTAGAATAATTTCTTTCAAATCTATCATTTCATTTATTTGAATTCATCACTTGCATTTCGTCATCGAGTCCCTCAGTGAACGAGATGAGGTCGTCTTCGCGCCACTTGTCCTTTAATTAAATAACGTCGTTTTATTCTCAGCTCACTCTCACCGACGTTCCTTTATTGAAATTTGATCATTCAGCTTATGGCCGGAACATTTATTTTGCCTGTTTTATATTCCCGGTTCGTTTTCACTTCGATTCCTCCACGGATTTTGGAATTCGTTACTCGAATTCGCGCTTTACGTAACAGCCTGTCGTCCATTTATGGACGAGTGATTTCACGTTGAGTTTATTGCTGTAAATTGATAGATGAAATAAAAAAGCTAGAGCTCCTTTACAGAGAAAAGCGTAAGAGGAACAGCATATAGCCTGTTATTAAAATCTCGTTTCTGAACTTAAGTACCAACATTCAGAACTACGTGGTTAACCAATAATTGACAATAGATGGCGTTGACAATAATTGTAGATATATTTTTATTCACTTAAAAATAATTGCATATTTACATTAAATTATAACATATGTTGTAGAATATTGTGGATGAATATTTAAAAATGTATTGGCCGCCAAGAAAGTAATAGACGAAATTTTATAAATAAAACAACGGGGGTTTTAGGCGCGAATGTACAATGTCTTTATTTTAACAAGTGCAATTTTACCAATTTTTGTAAATAGTGTGTGTGTTTATCAGCAAAGAAAGAAAATTTTATTCATGAGTCTAGTTTATATTTCGACTACAGCAAAAAGTTGTTTGTAGTTCCGCCGGAGAAGCCGGTGGTGGTAGACAGGTGGGGGCGCATCATCAACACCACCACACTCGGCCCGCACGAGGAGGGCGACGACGTGCTGCTCACCTGCCGGGTGCTGGGAGGTCAGTGCTGCCCTTTCACATCTGTGTCACATTACGTCATAACACCACATACTACTATAGCGAACAACGCATTCAGCGAAAGGAGAGTTCGTTAACCAACATACCGATACGAATAACTCGGTAATTTTTTTAACGACACTTTCACTTCTTATATTTTTAAGGAAGACAACAAACAAATATTTCTTTTTATCAAACGCCGTAAAAGTAAAGTCGATATTTTTTGAATAAATATCAAAACAAGATTAGACCCTCGGGGATAGGAATTTACATAATCGAAACATTGATTGAGGCCGACGTCGTAGAGACGCCTCGCAAAAAATAATTCCCGCGTAACTGACGGGTGTCTGATGACGTACGATAAACTTGCCAACTTTCCTTTTGGAATCGCCTTTAATGAGATATTGGAAACTTTTTTGCTTGTAAGCATTTCAGGATCAAAATCAAAATTGAAACTAAAACATGTTAGCTAAATTAAAATGTGATAGAAGATGATCACTTGGATTTTCAATGATTTCTTTCTGCATTATTTGGCATACATTCCAAAGAAAGAAAGAGAACAAAAAGGCAAATCGAAAGACGCTACAAATATAACACGGACAAGGGAGAAAATGGAGATTAAGAAGAGTGTCTTATAGAAGACATCATTTAAGGTTTGTTTGTTGTATGTGCAGGTCGTCCGGAACCGTCGGTGCGATGGCTGGTGAACGGTGTGCTGGTGGATGAGGAGTACGAGCACAACACGGGCGACGTGATCGAGAACAGGCTGCTGTGGCCGGCCGTGCGCCGCGCCGACTACGCCGCCGTCTTCACCTGTCAGGCCGCCAACTCGCACCTCGTGCCGCCCAAAGAGCTTTCACTAGTTCTTGACATGTTCCGTGAGTTATTGATATGCATAAACGTAACGGATATACAGAATATATGTATTTCTTTCTCTTAAAAAGAAATATTAAGTAACAACAAATAAAAATATTAATCTTGCAATATAATTACGGATTAAAATTGTCATGTCCTTAATCATTGCACAATGTGATACTACGTAACCTAAATAACTTTGCATAGCACGGCAAGTAGACGTAACGCTGAAAAGTCTGAGAATGAAAACACGACCCTCAGTATGTATTCAATTACGAAATGATACTTCCCAAACAGCAGCCATTGAGAGCGCAACAAAGTCGGGAGCGGCTGTTTTACAGTTGGAGTATTTCAGTGGCGAAGGGTTTAATGAGACAGTGGGGTTGCAGTGCGGCCGCTGACGGCGGAGATCCGGCGGCCGCAGGCGGGCGAGGCGGGCGGGGCGGGCGAGGCGGGCGCGGGGGGCGAGCTGACGGCGGAGCGCCGCTACGAGGTGGCTTGCGAGTCCGCCGGCAGCCGCCCGCCCGCGATCCTCACCTGGCACAAGGGCAAGAGGCAGCTCAAAAGAATCACGGTCAGTGCTCATTCCAGTTTTAATTATAAAATATCGTGAACTAGGTCGCAGGATTGCCACAGAGCTTCATTATAGTGGTTGTAGTGCTGTCGTCTTTTTTAATTTTAATTTTACGGTTCTGTTTTTAGTTTTATGGAGATGGCTAGAGTGGAAATGACTATTCAAACGATAACCCTTGGAAATGAAATATATTTATTTTGTATCTGGTATGACATGCGACCTAACAGCGAACATGTTAAAAATATTACATTCTGTCATACAAAAGTTGAGCTCGCCGATTTTCTCTCACTTCTATTCCCGCTCGTCAGAATAGTAACCAGCTACGTCCCATCTTGCTTTATTTCTCTTTGCTCTTCGCTTTCAGATATGAAGATATAAATGTGTCTGCAAATACTACTTAACATCAGGAATTTTAAGCGTTTGTCTTTGTCTTCTAGACAAACACGACATCTAATCTATTTTCAGAAGAAATCGCCAGATTACGTATTTGTTCAACTTAGCGTACGAACATAAAGTTAACGTTACATCTTGTCTATAAATAAATGGAATAAATATATTTGGGTAGATAATGCTACTGAATTAACCGATATTAACATTGCGAGCAGTTTGTGCAAGAGTTGGCGCGCGTTCAACTTGACATAAATTGTTTGATAATGAAATAAGTTTATCTTTTTATAATACCAAGCCCAGAACTTGACCACAATCCAAATTGTTGTTAAATTTAGCTATCATTTTGTTAGGCTCTATTATTATACAAATGGTGATGTAGTTTTTTGTACAGTAATCGAAAAAGATAGAAAGTAAAATTTCACAAATAAAGTTATTTGGAAAGAGTAATGTTATTTCTTATAGTGTTCAATATAATGATGTCACAAAGGACAGTGCCACAAGGGTTGAGATAGAGTAAATCTGAATGCAGCGCTAGTGCGTTGTATAAAATCGTGGTTACATAATACGCTGAATGTCCGGTACTTAGGTGTAATTAGAGAGGTGACGTGCGCGGCTGGCGCGCTGCCAGGCGCGGGGTCTGATCGATCCCCGCAGCCGGCAGCCGCCAGCCGGCAGCGGCGGCCGCGGCAACGCCAGCACGATGAAAGCGGCCAATTCCTTATCGACGTTATTAACCCCGCTCGAATATCGTAATAGCCGTATCATTTTCCCTACTTTGCTACATATATCTTCTGTTAGCTTGCTTTAACTCAATTTCAATCGAGATAAATTCCATTTATTGTGTACTAGTCTACATTTGTGTGTCTTTCGAATCACGTTAATTATGTATACCCGTTACGTTATTACTACTAAATCTATTGCTGCAAGCTACTTTAATTTCAATTCTACCCAAACTATTAAAAATAAGGCCACATTTTGACTTGACATTCCCCGTTTTCGTCTTGAGCATTTTTAATCAAACGGGAAGACAAAAATGTTTGAAAGTTCAAAGGCGATCGTATTACGACTTCACATGAAGGTTTAAAAGAGTTTTCGTTGTAATATACCTCTTTAGGTTAAACCACATAAGAAATTGCATGGTCTTTTACAAGAAAATTGCCTATGAATAATAATGATCCGGCATGTATTTATGGCTTAAGTTATATTTATCTCTACCAAAGGTTTAGAAGATGTTATAACTTCCGGTTTGTTGTAGAATCCTTGTAAGTTCTTACGATAACCGAATGTCTGAAAATAAATTATAATTTTCTATAAAACGTATATATATTAGAATAGTATTGTAATTTTTAACATTACTCAATTCATTAATTTTTGACTATAATAATTACAAGCAATGTACATTTTCGCCTTATAGAGTTTGTAATTTTTTTTTAAATAATAGTAAAAATTGTATGAATATTTTTAAGTAAAAGATGTTTATTTTTTATCCAATAGCCGTAGCTTGTTGTACAAAGTTTTGATGAACGTTTGCGCTCGTAACGAGGTAAAGAAATAAGTTGCCGGTACAAGGGCACACAACGAGACAGCGATGCTTTTAAATCATGTAAATATTAGAATACCGTCGAACTGGGAAATGTTCCCCATTCGTATCTACTCTTTTAATATTGAATTCGTTTCCTTTGTTGACGACGGAAAACTTTTTGCTCGAGGAAATATAATAACATTGTTGCTTTACCAATAATATCTTCAACAACTATGTTAGGTTACGTGTATTTGATTCTTTCTTTTTTCTACATTCTGTTGATTTGACTGTTTGTTTGTTAGATTCGAAAATATACTATTATATATATCCTCTCTCTACAAGTACAAAGTAGAATCTTTAGAGTAGAAACACTATTTATTGACTTTTTTCTACAGAAGGATTGTCTGTTTGGCCTAAAAGTTTTAACAGAGTGTTTTTGTACTATTTACAATGACAAGAAAAGATAGAGTTTAAAATTTAATCAAGTACCTGCATTGGGAAATATAGCATTTATGTTATTGGCGGTGCGCCAGCGCCCCGCCCGCCCCGCCCGCCCCGTTCCGCGGCGCTCGGCGGCGCTCGGCGGCGCTCGAGGCGGGTCCGGAACGTCGCCGAAACGACAAAGTTTTTACGTTATTTTATTAAAAATTCAATATATTCTCACATAGGTGTTCAATTATGTTTTAAACTAAGCTATGAAACGTTCTTCGAGCCACTTTACTTTTGATTTATTTACACAATTACATTTTAAAGCAATTAAGAACAAGCCGATAATGATTTTTTTTTTCTAAAATACACATAATTCAAATCCAAGTAGCAACAAAATTAAATGCAAACATTTGTAAATTTAAAAGCAATCTTGAGCGATGTGAAGGCAATCCCTGAATCCGATGTCGCTCTTTGAGCAGCGAGTAAACACCCCGCACCCCGCACCCCGCGCCACTCGCCCCGGCCCGCACCCCGCGCACCCCTCGCGACCTCTTTGCTAACCCATTCCCCGGGAAGAATCGTCTACAAACATAGGTACTTACAACCAACTCAAAACAACAAACAAACACAAAGGCACTTCTGTGTAACAATTAAAGTCGATAATATGTTTGTTGCGATGTTTTAAT
>DVQG01000533.1:0-14059 GCA_018231605.1 Papilio ambrax
GTCTCCTAATTGCGAAAGGTGGGACGGATGAACCTTTTTATTCTCATCTGTCCTCACGTGGGGACGGGGTGACGGATGGGAATAATTCACAAGAAAATTAAAATATCTGTGTGGATCAAGAATCTTAACCTCTACAATTAGAATTAGAACTATCTTAGTTACTGACCCATCATAGTCGCGCGGAGGGAGTCATGCTGGCTGAGGGTGAGGGACTTCATGAGCAGGGGGTGCGGCGGCTCGTCTATCACTATCGTCTTTGTGGGCATCTCCTGCACCTCCTTCTGGGTCTCCTTGGCGTCCAGCTTCGACTTCTCATCCTCACAACTAGACACGCTCAGCGCCAGAGATACGTCGTCTTGAGATCTGAAATGTTACAATTTTTAATTAGCTATTTTAAATTAGTAGGTGTTTTATACATATAATTATAGATTGATGTTATCTTTGTTATTGAAACTTGGCGGGAGAGAGGAAGAATAAGCAATTCTTTTGTGTTTATCCCTTTTTTGTCTGGTTAAGGAATGCTTGTTTTTCTGTAACTTATTAAGTGACTGCGAATACCTAATGGCGATCATCTCGCTTTTTAATACTTTGTATGTTACAGTAACTGCCATTGTATGTATTATAGCCGGTGATGTCTATTGCTGGGGTACCTGGTGGCCATGGCCTCGCCGGCGGCGTGCGCCTGCCAGGCCGCGGTACCGAAGTGACTCTCCTCGCTCTTGCAGGACGGACTCGACTCTTTGCTGGACACCGCTGTCGGCGACACCACGCCGCTTGAGTTCGTAAACGATTTCTGGAAAAAATATTGACATTTTAAATTAAATAAATACATTCTCGCCTAACTTTGATAGGAGTTCAGTAAATGAAGCTTTTCAGGTGATAAATCTTGATGAATCAGCCATTTTGGCAATAAGTATTAATGTCAAGCTTAAAGACGGCTAATGGTTCCTTAATCATTTCCATATTATGGATTTGTCACAATATAAACCCACACTAAGACATTGTCTCTTTTACTATTCAGAGGTTCTAAGTGCAAAATTTACAAAAATCACCAGCACAGAAAGCTCCGAAATGCCAACTAACCTGCTTATCAAACTTCTCTGGTTGTGCTCTATCCATAACAAACTTCTCTTCATCTTTGTACTCGGTTTGAATCCTCGCAGGCCTGGTGCGTGTTCTGTAGCGTTCCAGCGTCGACATGGGAGAGTTCTGTCGCACTGGCTCCGCCACCACTGGCTTGGTTATCGGCGACGGCGGCGTGTACGTCGGCGCTGGAGTCTCGAACTCAGGAGATAGTTCTCCTTCGAACGAACTCGGCAGCTTCGGCAGCGGGATCACCGCGTGACCGGTTACTACCGCTTCGTCTGTTGTACAAACATGTCATTTATTGAACGAAACGAAACAATGTGAAGAAACAAGAAACACATCATCAACTTGCTCTTATCTCTACGGAGATTCGGCACAGTATGTCCTGCTCTTCCATACATTTAAATCAGCCGTCATATCTGAATCCACTCCCTTCTTAAGCACACATTTCATGTTTCTAACGAAATAAGAAAGACAGACAGAAACTGTAGTTGGCTGATTCCTTTTGACTTGTTTAAATAATGCTTGTTGTTATTATCGAGGACAGCGTTGTAATACCTTAGATTATGATAAACAAGTAATGTGGGCTTTATCGCCAAAGTATTGTTTTCACGTTAGTAAATTTGGAATGGTTACCTTTATCTTAATTAGTAACGTGTCCTCTTACAAGGCTATTTTACCAACTAATAGTCAGTTTTTGAATCAAGCTCAAGGATTTTATCCATATTTTACGAGCTTGATAATAAATTAGCTTCCAAACTTAGCGATCTTAATGAGCATAGGTTACCCATGATATCAAGATCAGCGACTTGCAGCTCTCTGAGATGGAAGGTATGGGTGCCGCGCATCACCATCTCCAGGTTCCTGGGGCGGCGGCGCGATAGCGGTGAGCCCTGCGTCTCCCCCACGCCTTCCCCGCCCTCGCCTCCCTCGCCGCCCTCGCCGCCAGTCCACACGCCGGAGTCACTCGACACCGCCGAGCCCGCACCTACGGACACACCTGCCGTCAAACATCAAACTAAATAGACATGTTAGTGCATACCTAATGTTTACGGATGCAGTTAATATTGAAATATTCGATGAGTAAATGCCTCACTTTCGTCTGTTTCGATAGTTACTGCTGTTAGGGACGATGCTCATTGGTCATACCATACTTTTACAGACTGTTGTAAAAATGAAAGCATCAAATCAAAGGGCAGATACCCCTTCGAGGAGGACACTACGGGGTTGTATGTATTAAGAAAATGTTATAGAGATTGGATTACAAAACTAAGTTCTACATAACTCATTCGGTACTTGTTGCTTAGCGCTTCAAAAACATTTCTACAAGCATTTCTCTAACGTCATTAACATCAATATTATATTATCAAACGAGGTTTACTATAATTAAAACGTTGAACAATAAAGTATTTCAAGGTAAATTAGTGTTCTTATGATCATTTTATAATCACATTAGCATAACTAATATTTTACTAAAAATAAAAAAAATAAGAATTCCAAAGGTGTAATTACAATTTCACTAGTAACATAAATAAATTAACAATAAAAAATTATAAATTACCTTCCCTCCATCCGTCGGCCGCAGTCGCCTTTCTTGTATTATTGACCACCTGGAAATAATACATAAATATGTAAATAATTATAAATAGAAACTTTCACTTTACACATAGCATATAATATATTAACCATTATATTACTCAACAAACGTCATAACTAAGTAGATATCCTCACAACCAATAACCGAATGTCGTTCGCTTCCAAAACATAGTTATAGAGTTAAAAATAAGTTGACATAGTCTAAATGCATCTCACTACGCAAGATATATCTCAAGATACTTACGAAATATTCCAACACTCACTAAATTAAAAATATTATTTGAAAACACGAGTGTCTACGCAGTGAAGTGAGTACAACGAATGGACGTGGTTAGTTATTTTTATTAGGCCATTTTATTTCAAAACGTTATGCATGGCTTTACACGACTGCTCACAATCTCTTTGTGCGATTTGTTCGAGCGTTTGTTAGTTTTTTCTTGTTTAATTATTGTCATTACCTATCTTATAATCAATACTATACTATAATTAAACTGATACTTTGATAGTTTAAGGAAAAAAGTTATTTCAATTTTATTAGGAATAAGGATTCGGCTGTTGGTGAAACGCATAATTTACGATCTTCAAGTACACACGAAAGACGCATCCTTTGCTAGTAATTATTATCAAAAATAACACCTTTATAAAAGGGAATGTTTTAATGGTTAGTAAAGTAATTTTAATATTAGCTGTTAAAATATTTTAGGATAAATCATTTTCTTCTTTAAATATCTTCTGTTGTCAATGCCGTGTGTATTCAATCGACTAGTGCAGTATGCAGTGGCGATATTTTCAGCGAACCGCTCCCGGCGTCTAAATTAGTACCACTGAAATAGGTAACTTATGACCTACTTCGAAATACAAACGAATAGGAACTCTAAAGCTTGGAGTTTATGTATGAATTTCCGACACATCTAAGATGGTTGACACAGTACACGTTTTTTTAGAAGCCATTAGCAAAAGTGCTCAATGAAAGCAGTTTTCTTTTGTTCCTTTTTTCCGCTCAAAGCTTTGTAGAAAGAAATCTCTTGTTAGCCCTGAGTACTGATAGAGAGTACATCGTATATAGGTAATAGGGCATCGAGAGCTTTTTAACAATCTATAGATATCGTTATAAATAAGTCACATGTAATATTAGTAACTATCGTTTGGAAGTTGTAAGTTATTGGTACAAGTGTTTTAAATTATTAGTACTAATTGGAACTATACGAAAAGAATTTTTCAGAAAAATTGGGGTCAAAAATTGCTTTTATTAAGTCCTTTTTTTGTAACATTAAGTATGTAATATCATGTTCTCATATCTACTTCATAGCAAAAATCGAGGTTCATTTTTCGATCATCCCTGCGATATTACGTATAAAATATTAAATTTTGAGGTTATGCAGCTTCCAAACACGTATGAATTTTATATCTTTCATAATATCGAGCTGTAAAGCTCTATGATAAATACATGCATACAGCTACATAACGTTTTGCGTTACTTTATGTATAAAATATTAATTTATTAAACGAAATGGAACTTAATGTAATGTAACGTACAAAACCTAAGGTGAAGTTTACTTTTTAAACGCTTTATATGATTTTTAAACGTTGTATAATTTACCGTTTGAAGCAAAACTAGTATATTAAAAATTGCATGATACCAAAATTGTACTGACGCGACTATTATCGCGAGTCTAGTCGTTTAGTGAAAAAGGGAATTAAGTACATCTAACGATAGTGGAAAGAGAACCTATTAATGAATAATTCAGACCTGTTTAGCCGCTTTAGGGTCGATGTTCTTGACGGCTGGGTACTGCGGGCGCGGCAGTTGGTTCGTCTGGAAGGTGTATTTCCCGGGAGGCTTCTGGCCTTCGCCCCCCGGCACTCGGGCAGCCGACGTCCCGCGAACGCTTTGCTCCCTTGGTAAAGGTTTTACACGCCCATCCTGTTTGGAATAGGTTTCTAGGATTATGCTAAGGTTATGGAGTTAGGTATTTTTGAACCGAAACGCATTTGAATTTCGAATAAAAAACCAAAGAGAAATGAATTCGAATTTCAAAATCGTTCGCAATTGTTTTTAATTATTGTTGAGTATTAGAACCTTTTACTAGCAGGCATGAAATGTTAAGTAAGTGTATTTAAAAGATTAACGATAACATTCTCACGATAAACAAATGTAAACACTTGTTAACCTCGGCCTTGGCTGGTGACTATTCAAACCTTACAAGTGCCAAAATGCAAATACAATCGTTAAGAGTTAAGACAATAACGTATTCTTATAAGTTAGTACACTTCGTGCCAATGAATGGGTTACACAATCAGAAAGATATCTTTTGATCGCTTTGGTTCAACAAAAATTGTGTTAGATTACTAATAAATTCGGACGATGCTAATGGAATTTTATGATGTAAAATCTTTATATCTAATGTTTGATTATTCCCTGCAAAAAAATTATAGAAGGGAACTGATTTCGTAAAAGCACATGAAGATCTTGGAAAATACTTTTAGTGAAATAAAATGGAAAATTTCTTAAAGTCTTACTTGTGTTGGATATTGTTGTGTCTGGTATGTTAGTATGACGGTTTGTTTGGTGACAGGTTTCGGCAGCCCTCCCGCACCAATCACTGTCGTCACTCCTGTCGTGGCAACTTGAGTTGCCACCATCGGCAACTGATTATATTGAGAATTTGTACTCTTTTTATCTGAAAAAAACATAGCATATTAATAACTACATTAGAATATCATAAAAATAAGACACGAATATTAAATAACCATTCATTTTACAATATTTCGTAAAACATTTGTGATATACACCGTTCTCAAATCACATCAGAAAATTTACTAAAACCATCATGACATCTCCATTGTTATTGTGTCCATTGTTTTTAAACAATGTTTACAAATACACGCTTTGTTTTTTATGTTGTTCAATCAAGCCTTAAACTTTACCAACAGGTATCTGTGATGACACAATTAGGTAATAATTACTTTGTGATAAAGAAGAAGATAACACCCTTTTTTAAACATACAACTGCAGTAAAATTACATGCATTAGTTTAATCAATGTGTAATTTTTCAATACAGCGCCTACTGAACGCAATGTCTGCTGTCTTTTATTTTTAAGTCACTAGCTGTTACTCGCGACTTCGTCCTCGTAAAATTAAAAGATAATAAAAAACATAGCCTATGTTACTCACAGATAAATTACCACTCTAAAGGTGAATGAATTTTTAACATCGGTAGTTTTTGAGTTACAGTAGAACCTCGATAAGTTTAAGTCCAAGGGAAACCCAAAATATTTTAAGTTATCAAGGGTCTATGTTATAGAGATTTTGGGCTCTGATAGGAAGGGAACATATTATTTTTTGAAGTTATAGAGGTTTTTAAGTCACTAAGGTTTTAGTTATCGAGGTTCTACTATAGTATGAATTCAACCATAACTTGACAATAATATTTTTACATTATAACTCACTATCAAAATCAAAAATTAACTTCAATCCTGCCGTCCCTATTTAAGTCGATCTGAAGCATACCTTATATCACCGAATTCACTTGGTTCATTTAACTATTAACTCTTGACGTAACATTATCAATGCATACTGCTAAAATTCATATGCATTCGTTTTACAAAGTAACAAGTGAATCAGATGCGGGCACACTTCAACGACGTCCTTATTTATTAAATTATCAATCTCAATCTAGGCATTCGTACTGTCTGAGCGACATCGACTCTGCTAAAAATTTCAAATACAAATGCTACGGGAAAAATATATAAAGTGCGATCAAACGGATATTCGCCGTTTTATGCTAATTTGTATACATTGCGTATTGTTCAATAAGTAAAGGTTGAGTAAAAAGGCCGCTTGAAATAACAATACTATATTAATTAGATATGGTTTTAAGCAACGAATCCGAGGACTTAAATGAAAAAATAGTAGTTTCAACATTTTACCATGATTTAACATTAATTTTTCTGCTTCTTTCGATTATCCAGTGATGTAATAGAGAAATATATAAAATGTATAAACCACTGCAGTCGTAGACATGCAATTATTAAATAATCATGCATAACTTGTCGCATTAAACACAGCATTTTACTGGTTTTAATAACGTGCCGTTAAAAACTTTCTCATCGTCGTAACATTTGCGAAAATTAGATATTATCAATTTGCTTTACTAATTTTAGTCGAATGTTTAGTTACATGAATCTTAAGACTTCAATTCATAGCCCTTCCTCTCAATTAATGTCTTTGACCTCATTTATTACACAGGCCAGAAGAATCGGAGCATTAGTCCCACTAATTCAAGTACGCAATGTCAATAAACTGTAGCATTAAACATGTCTTTCCTACATTAAATAAATGATCTTTTGAGTTGTAAAATGACCAAAAACAATTGAAATGCGGGGAAAAAAGTGCAATGGGATATTCGCATGTCCTGTCTGTACATTCAAAACAATACATTTGTTAGTAGTGGACTGTATTTATTGCTGGTATTGGATATCATCTGTATATTCAAAACAATTCATCATCATCGTCATCATCATCCTCCTTATCCTACTCCCGAAGGGTCGGCACAACAGGTTTTTGTCCTCCAAATAATTCTATCTAAACATTTACGATCAGTAGAGAAAGCTTTTAAATATTTGTGATCAAATTAAGATTTGGAAAGAAAACTATTATGCCTTCACATATACATCATCTACATTTACTTTGAGGTCATCGTATTTGGAGGTAAAACAGCTAATTAGTAGCCTTCTCATGACTGTTATTTACGTAATAATAAAATTATAAAGATCATATCAACAGCCAACGAATATAAACCACAATATCAGCAACATACAGCGGATATCTTAGCCAACTTAGTTAACACGCGCTAGTACGGGAAGCTTTGTTCATTGCACATACGATAAGAATCGACTTCCGCTGCGTCGGGGTAACAGATTCCATGTTAGAAATAGCACAATTTAATCTAATTAAATTTAATTGCCGATTGACAATTGAGCGTCTGAGGCGGATCACGCTGACTCAGACACGGCCGCACGAGCGACACGACAATCATACAGAATAAGTTAATGCATACAATGAGCATGTCAATGCAAACTTCGAATGCAGTGGACAACGCTTTGTAACCCTCCATGTTATTTTACTCTCATGTTTTAAGTGCTATCGACTTTTATATCCTAAGGTAGGAAATGACTGGCCATGACAATTCGTCGGAATAGCGGTGCCTCGTTGCCCATAGACATTTACAATTGCAGATGCAATGCCTAAAATTGCACTTTCATGTTAAAGTATGCATCTTTTTATTTTTAGTAAAAAGGAATATGTAAAATTAGTTAATTTTTTTATAAGCTCCTGTATTGATAACTCAATTGAATTTGTCTTATCTATTTCCTTGTTTTTCAACATCAACTGATGATAAATAGTACATAAACATTAATGAATAATGAAAAATGGAATTATTAAAGACAATTTTTCTAGTTACAATATGCAGCATTAACACAGAGAACTCAAATAAAATCATATATTGACAAACAACTTGAACCTAAATAGAACTGGACCAAAGCAATAAAATACATTAGCTGAATGCACTACGAACACAAGATAAGTCCACATCAAACCAAACATTTTGAGGGTAAAGGAATAGTGATAAACACTAGAAATATTGGACAGCAAACAGATAAATCCTTATCAGGCATCCACTTCTAAAACTACAGATTAGAATGTATCCAATTCTTGGCATATTGAATATGGGAAAGTATTTTTGAATATGTGGGAAAATTTTAACTCTAAAAAAATTCCTTATCTTGTTGAAGTTATATGAAGTAAAATTGTGTGTAAAGTTTTGTCAGAAAAAAAAACTAATAGTAAAAGTATTTTTAGAGCAACCTTAGTATGTAGTAAGTAGTAGTAGGGGTGCTACAGTTTCTGCAACTCCTCGGCAAGTGCATATTTTGTATAATAACTTTAGCATTTTTAGAGTTGAATCTTCAATTTCTACTGTTATAACAACTGAACAAAATCCCATTGACACAACTTTCATTATCTACGGAAAAACTGACAAAGCATATTTTCCTACTGGAATTTTTGCAATATATTTCCATGGTAACAAGAAAAAAACATAACCTACTTTAAAATGTTATGTGATAGTCATAAAATAATTGCACATTGTAAGCACAAAAAGAATAAATTGTATGAACTTCAGGAATCACTATCTTTTACATCACATGTATGGCAACATTCCAACTTTTCTTCTATTAAAATTGACAATCTATATCTAGAAAATTAGCTCACTATTTACTGCATACAAAAAAATATGATTTGAAAAAACATGAGTTAATATTTTTTAATAAAATATACTATGCTTTTTAACATATAGACATTTCAACAAAGTTCAAGAGGACATCAACATTCTAGTGGTCATAAATAAGTATTAAGTACTGAGCATTGAGTATTCCCAAAGTTAAAACATACTTACAGTAAATAAAAATTAATGGATTTAAATTACATGAAATGCTTTATGTATTTCAGCACTGTCAACATGTTATTTACTTTGTATATCAAAATAATCTTATTGGATAGTTTTCTCATAGTACAAGTTAATTAATACTGTATATTCAATGAGCATTGTTTACCTTCATCAATACAATTACATAAATACAATGTTACAAAACTTGTATAAGCAAACTCCTAATTCTACACATGAAAGTGTCATTACAAAATATATAAATACCTTCTGATTTACCACTATAAACCTGAATTTCAATAAGAATATTAGGATCTATTACATAAAACTTACAGATAAAATGTTGACAAAAAAAACTGTCTAAAACAATATTATTGTAAAGCTTCTTTATATGTAATAAATTTCCACTAATAAAATTGGTAGAATGTAACCATACTAAATTTAACAAGTAGATTATGTATTCATTAATTATGACAGAAGATAATATTTACCTTTATAGGTTGTTCCAGTGTGACACGCCTTTCGTCAAATGGCAAGGAATTTGAATGAGGAATGAATAAAGCTCGAGGAACTCCCAATTCCTGGTTGTTGGGAGGTTCCTGGCCAGTAGTCCAATTATAATCCATGCTTTTGATCGTGTCGTTCATTTTGGGCTTAACTTTTTTACTCTTTGCTATCACCATCGCACACACCACTCCTAAGAGTCAACATCCGTGCTTCGTTTGTGATGTGACAACGACACATCGATGATTGGATCCAGTCTACTCACTTACTGGGTGAAAGGAGAACACTATTCACTGCCATCTTGAGTATTCACTATTCTCAATTAAATATAGTTGATTATTACAATGAAAATATTATTAAACAACCAAACACTTAGACAAACATTTATAAAACTGCAAAAATGAAACTTGATTCCTTTCGTCGCTAAGCCGTTTTGCTAAAAGAATTTAACAGTTTTCCAAAGAAATTTGATATAATTTTTACGTTATAATTAGAAGGTAGGATGTAAATATCGCAATTCACATACGCCCATATATATTAAAACGTAATATTAAAAGGGCGTTGATCGAAATTATCGTTCGAAGAACTTACGAAATGGGCGCACGAATCGGACATTTGTTTTGTTGAGTTGGGTACCATACCATCCGTAACTAGAACTTCATTTGTTTTTAACAGGTGTTTTATAATCTGTACCGAACAAAATTCCTTAAATAAATTACAAAATGATTTAATTGTATGGAATGAAATGTTTAATAAACCACAAATCAAGTTTTCCGAGTTCAATTTTAGTTTTAAGGGTTCTTATTTTATACTACTAAAGCAATTACTATAGTCTGTTGTACCCAATTTGTGTATTTTGTTAATTTTTAATAAGGGAACTGCCTCTTTTAAATTCAACTGGATTAGGTGAGGAAAGTTGCGAATATGTATTTTGCGATCGTTTTTAATATTGTTTTCTGAATCACACCATTTTCTTAAAAGTTTTTTAATAGAAACCCTAAGATGTTTTCTTCTTCTAACAACAACAAAAGCTATATTTTTGTTTCGCAATTGCTACGGTGTTGCAAGGAAATCTGCACATAGTTAAGTTATTGATCTCGATTCATAGATGGCGCACTTCACTTGAAGTTTGAAGGAAAAAAGAAAAATCGAAACTCGCCATTGTAGTATATTGAGTGAATTTGAGCCATTGCAACGAAAACGGTTTTCTGCCTTGGGTCTTATGTGAAGTGTGGTTATTCTGTGTGTGCTTTACATTTGGAAAAAGTGCAAATTTTTGTGTTTTTGCGTGTTGTAAGTATGAATCTGTTTATCAAAATTGCGGTCTTTCTGCTAGCTCAGTTACGGCGATAAGTCTGTCGTATTCGTTTTCAGTTAGGAGTTACGGTTCAATATGGCCGTTCTGATATTTCCATTTTTCTTTACTTTTACTTCTAACGGATTTGGTAATAATGTAAAAATGTTACTTTTGAAAATTACGTTACTGATTTGGATATTTCGTTGATGTGGCAAAATGACAGTATGGATTTTGACGTTTAAAATCTGAGTCATTTTGCTGCAATGCTCTTCGAATTCTGCATTATTTATTTTCGCGCAAATTAGGTTTTTGTAATAAGTCTACGGAAGCTAAAGTTTCAATACAATTCACCTAGATTCAGTACTCATTTTTGCAACCTTATAAGATTCATCTTAGAAGAAGATATTGCTTTGGATATTTAAAAAGGTTCGCGTAAAAAAAATAGTACTGTAACAAAAGAACCTATGATATTTAATAAAACTTGCAATTTGTATGTAAAAGCTAACCTCATTATATATCTATTCATGTTTATGATTAAATCAGCTGTTTCATAAGTTGACATGTTTGAAATTGTTTTTTTAATAAGAATTATTTAAATAAATTACTCTATATTTTGTTATTTTTGTTCTTATTATTGCAAAAAGTATTGTGTTTTTTATTATGAATTAATAAGTTTAAAATCTCCAAATTTTTGATTCAAAACACTTTGATTTACCTTCATGTCAAGATCCTTTTAGTTCTTTTAGTATGATAACTGGTATCTATTTTAAATACTTAAATATTTTTTTAATTTGGTAAGTCCTAAGACCATTTTGGTCCATAGTTTTGATACCCAAATGTGAAAAGATCTTAAGTAAAATATTATAGGTATGTTCTTAAAAGTATATTGAAATTAAAATACAAAATTGTAGAATATTGTGTAGTAGTGGACATAAGCAATGAGTAATAATTTGAATTTTTCTTAAGTTTGTTGCTCGCAACTTCCCCCAGATGAACATAAAAAATACTAAAAAAAAGGATACCCTAGGTTACTCACCGATAACATAGCTTTTTAATGGTGAAAGAATTTTTGAAATCAGCCCAGTAGTTTTTGAATTATTTTTTAAAGTAAAGTAAAATTTCTTTGTGTGCTTTTATAATCCTATTTTTTTAAAGTATTTCATTAACACATTTTTTGCTTTAGGTGAAGAGCTATAGTAGATTAGTAAATCTGATCTAAGTACGGGATTAAAAACTATTTCAACTACCTTATTTATAAAATTTTGTTGATACCAACTTGGCATTGTTCCTTTTTGGAAAACTTGGTTTTATCAAATGTTCGCTTTTGCCTGAAAATATATATGTGTCGAATTTAATAAATCTTAGTACCCTATGGGTTCTTCCAGACTATATACTATATCTATCTAAATTTCATAGTGACCCTTTAAATTGTTTTAAATGTAGATGGTAACAAACATTTATTCATCTAAACATCAATTTGAAGTAATGTTATTGAATTTTACCGTTTATATTTACAAGTTATGAATTATCATATGTGTACTTTGAATTGGTACTAAAAATAAAGAATAGGCTGTTTGTCAAAAAGATAAGCCAGTTTAAAGAAGCCATAAGAACACCTAAATTGCTCATTGTTTGAAACCTTAAAAGTTGAAAGGAAATTACGAAATAGCCCTATGGTGCCAACCCAAAATAATACACTAAATAATAATTACAGCATGTTTTGTGTTATTTTAAAAATTCATAGATATATTAAGTACTTTAGTTATACAAACATTCTGAAAATGTATTCTGCTGTGCAAGATCATAGATATTTGTTGTTTGAACTATAGTTAATGTTTACTTTAAATGTTAAAATTAGTCTGTACGTTTTCCAATATAAATATAACTAAATTTTTTAGACTTCAAGTAAAGTTAGCCTCCGCCAAGTGTTAGAATCTATAATATATCAAAGACCACACATCTTGTATTATATATTTAGTACATCTGAGAATGAATTTAATGGTAGAATGTCTAAGTAGAGTACTCAAACAGCATTTGAGGAATTTAAAGGCAGATGTGTAGATGTTTTGTTTTTCATTGTGGACAGGTGTGATAATGGCAACGGCGCTCCTGCCGTCGCCCGCGTGAACTGTGAGACTCTAGTGCAGCTAACGACCCGGGCCAGCCGCCTCACGCGTCACCCGACCACAATGAAAATGGTGTTGTCACAACGGCAACGAGAGGAGCTGTAAGTACCATCTTGAATTGGTCATATTTTAATTTTAATAACATGACCTCCTATATAAAAAAAACACATTGCTTGATATCGAACTATTGATTAAATATTTCCTACTTATAGTCGAATTATAGAGCATGTCATTGACAATATGGTTTTCTACCTGTCTACATATTGATAACACTGTGTTCTACGTAAAACTCGAAATTAGGGAGCATATTATTGTCACTCTTTTAATAGTCAACATATGTTAAATAATCACATTCAGGTTCAAAGCCCATCTCAATATGTAAATAATTATTCAGCTATGTTCCATACCTACATCCTAGTTCTTATCACAGAACGCATCCTTGCCAACTGTTAACTAGGACTTTACTTATCTATGGCATTCTGTAGGTAGTATAATAAATGTCGGAAGGTCCTTGAATACAACTATTTTAATTAAGTCCTGGTTAAATATAGAAGCAAAAGAATTGTCAGTAATAAAAAGAGTTTCTCAATATTTCATTGACTGTTGTCAAGTGTACAACACGCGTATGTCACACGGTATGGGATTTGATGGATCTCAAAACGAATGTTTACCACTATCTGAGATAGCCTATCTCAATAGATTCCTTACTTCTTTACACTCTACTTTTAATAAAATTTGTAGGTCTTCAATCTATAATGTATGTATGTAATTATGACGGCTCAACTAACGATTTTACGTCCTTTTAACACATAATTATGTTAAGCTAGCTTTCGCCCGCGGCTCCGTCCGCGTGGAAGTAGAAAAAACAAAATTGAGCAGTTTATGTGTTCTTCCAGACTACCCCCTACATCTATGCCAAATTTCATTGTGATCCGTTCAGCCGTTTAGGCTACAAACTAACAAATATCCATCTAAACCTTCCCATTTATAATATTAGTAAGGT
>DVQG01000534.1:0-14055 GCA_018231605.1 Papilio ambrax
TGGTGTATTCAAATGACCCATTAGCTTGTCAACATCTTGATGTGCCATAACATATATTAAGTCAATAAAACCCAGAGATTACTCATTTTTAGAAGATTAGTTAATATATCGTAAGAGAATTAGCTCATCTGTTAAATAACCGTTTAAAAACAGGTTGAATAAATGTTGCTATTACATAACAGTATTGTACTAAAACACGCTGGGAGTATGAGTACGGAAGTAGTTGAAGATTGCGATGTCGTAAGGTTATTTATTTGATGCCGTGTTCAAGATACCGTCACTACGTACCTTTTAAGCATGAAAATCTTGCAAATTTAGTAATATCTATTTCGTAAAAGACGGTAAGACATGTTTTATGGAAATATTATGAAGTGTTGATAGAAATATTCCAAAACAATAATGTTATGTTAGTAATCTTTACTGATATAATAATTAGTCTTAAATAATAGTAAAAAGTCAAATTAATGCATTCTTACAGAATTACAGAAAAGCACGTATCGCATGTCGCATTTGTGCATGTCTCTTGGAAACAAAATACGAAAAGGTCCGTCTCAATGATCATGTTACAAAAAACAACATTAGCTTTCAAGGTCAAACGTTGGAACATTACTCTTCAGCGCCAAAAATATACATTGCTTTGACTCTCATTGGCAAGGCCCAGAGGGGGAAGAAATGAAGAACATTTTTCGATTTTTATTTTTGGATGAACCAGTAATTTTGTGGTGTGATTCGTTGTTTCATCAATAATAATTTTAGGTCAAGTTTTGTCCGAAGTCCGATTGATTTTGTCAGATACGGTGCTCAAGGTCTGCCTTCTCTTTATTTGCGGTCTCGTTTCGTCGGCCTCTGGCGCAATAAATCTTAGTTTTGCTCTCGGCCCCGTAGTTCTCTTTGTTACATTGATAAGATGATCGATAGGCGTATTCGGTAGTCGGTAACAATAATCCTTTTCTTTTACGGCGCCTAAGGTCGGCTTATTTTATATTCGAGATTGTTTCGGTACTATGTTTGGTGAGATGTAACAACTCCTTATAATATTCGTGTATTATTTGTACTAATACAGGCATGGTGGGCGAACCTTGCAAAATGTTTCGCAAACGTACCAACCGGTCCCGATGTCAGCGTTGCTAAGGCGACAGAACAGAGGCCTGACTTTACAAGTACATTATATGTATAACCACTTTCGCTCATTGTGCATATAGACCGTACCATTGAGATAATGCCCGCCGTTTAAAGTAGACCATGGATAAACCCCCGTGTAAATATGTCGAGTTATTGTTTAACTTAGTGCAAATGTCGAAATGTCAGCACCGTTTAGCATAACTATTGCTAACTATTTACTAAGCAACGACACTAGGCTAATGTTTTTTTCTTGTATTATCACGTATTGCGGCAGCAGTGACAAAATTTACATCGTTTAACAATGTAAGAACTTGTGGGAATAATTCTACAAACCCGATAACAAATTCATTGTTTTGTTCTTTTTGTTTGGTAATTATTGATCCCAGTAGGTTTAACCACTTTTAATATCTAAATTTATTGTGCTTATGTAATATAGCAGTTATATTTACACGGAACCAAAACCTCTATCGCAATCGCCTTAACTGTTAATAGTTTGTGGTCGAATATATGATCCATACCTAAGATTGTTTGAATTATATTCACTACAGTTATTAGAGGCTTACATAACGTCAACGCTCTTTCCATTTGGAAACAAATTCCAATGTTCATAAGCTAAAGAAGGCCGATAAACAAACCAAATAGAAAAACACTTTAAAAACGCTTCGTTCGCGTTAACGTGCACAATAATCATTTAATTAAAACGTGAGGGTAGTTTAATATGAGAAAAACGTGAGTGAATAAGGATGTACACTGCATCAGTTGATGTATTAATTGCTATCGGTACATGGAAGTAGCACGTCCGGAAACTTCTTGATGTGTGTATAAACTGCACCGTTTAGGGTTGACACTACCGATAACTTTGACTGTTATAACGCTATCTAGCCGATACTCCTATTTTTTAACAGGCTGTAGAGTTTGAAGACTTAATTAGTATTTTGTCTTTTACACACTAAAGATGCATATTTGTATTTTTAAATTTACAACAAATGTTCAAAAACAGATAGTACGAAGCTGAATAATTTTTAATTTCAGTTGAATCTGATGCGAATTGACAGCCCTAAATGAAATGTTTAGGTATCTATAAATCTTAAGTACCTACACTGACACACGTGGTTATTGCGTTACTTAGTTATCTAAATTTATAATTACAGTCCATAATTACTTATCTTGAAGCGCTATTTAGCATAAATTTAAATATTTAATAAATTATTACCTCATTTAATAGACTGTTAATTTTGTTCTATAAAGTTTTAAAGCTAGACAGAACTGTAATTTTAGTGTATTTACTCAAGTGTGATTAAAAGTAGTTACTCAGGGGAATGATTATTTGATTTCTAAGAAAAAAAAACAATCTTAATCCATAATTAAAAAATATTGTAACTAATGTTTTTTCTAGATTATATGAAGTTGTAGTAATACGTGAGCGTGTCATCTCTGCTCACGATTCTCGTGCCCCAGCGACACAAGTCGTGGCGTAGAAATGTCCAGAAGTTGTACTAGACGGTTACTGAAGCTGAATATACTATTAGGTCGAATATAATTATATTTTAAAAAATTGTTTGCCAGGGCCAATAAATATGTCACCCACTAGTTTGCCCATTATTAAGTTTTCTGATCATACTTCTGTTATTAGCCAGTATTTATGTATTAGGTATTACGTACCATGTTATATTCCGTAAAGTATGTAAACATTTGAACTGGTTTTACAATTTAAGTTAAAACTAACTTGAAGTATACAATACTTCAAGTTATTTTCAATTTATCAATCTTTCAAGTTATCAAAATATGACGAACAAAATTCGGCGTGTCTGGCATTGTAGAATAAAATAGTAAATCGTAAACAACTTGATTAACATTCAAACGTTCATTTTCATAACTTCATTGTCAAATTGTTTGTATCTTGTTCCGTTATTTGAATCTTAGGTCAACCGGGTAATTAAGATATCTTTAATTTAACTATTAAAAATGAAGCTACAATGTTTCGTTAATTCAACTGCAATGATTTTGGGGATATCGAACGTATTGAAAACATGAATACTTTTTGTCTAATCTGTTACTAATAGCTGATTTTGCCCATTACGGTATCTGTTACCAGAAACCTAAATGACTTGATATTCGATAAAATTACATTCTTTTCCGATGTAGACATCCGCTAAAAACAGATTCTACCGCCGATAAATATGTAAATTATGCTATCATGGTAATTTATCACATTTGTTGCCACGGAAACCGTCGGGTATATGCCGTAATACATAGTCATCTTAGAGACCAGTAATGTATATAATTCTTAAAAACCTCCTAAAAGTTGCTGCTCCAAATAAATATTTACATGAACACTTGACTCGTTTTACAAGAGGCGATAAGTGGAAAATGTAAATATGATCTCCATCTGATTTCCAAAGTACAAGCAAGGTTCCCGACATATCGAGATATCGTGTGACATGTTATTGTATCGATTACGAATCGAATCAACGGCAACGATCCGGTTATAGTTGCAATAGCTAGTGTCGATTGGGCCGGTATAACGTGGCTCGGTTACGCAATACCGCTGGGTAATCTTGACGGATCTAATTGAATGTTTATTGCCGCGTGTCAATAACGGTGTGATCGCGGAACACGTTAGACCGCCGACTTGTCCACGGCGACCGCACTCACATAATCGATGTAGCGTGCTTGCAGTTTGCGTATTTTATGCAATTCTACTTACGCCTTGAAGATCTTATGTAATTCAGCTTCGAGAATATTGCACCAATGAATTGAACTTATCGAAATTTCAAGTCAAACAATCGACATTGAGATAACGTGGCTGAAGTCTCAACCCTAATTTAGGGTAGCCTCGATTACTCTCGGTGCGGCGGGGACTATGAGCTGACAGATTTCTATGAGTATTTGCTTTGTCTATTAGAGATTGCTAACATCAAAGCATTTATTTTCTTTTAAACATTATCGAATAATTATTGTTTTGTATATTTAAATGAATCACGGACATAAAAGAGTAATAATTATGGATTATTTGTGTAATATCTGTAGTACATAGTCAGGCGAGATGTTCATATAATGACTAGACCTAGAATGTTAGATGATATTTAGAAGTGAAACTAGACTATGTCTAGAGGTATAAACAATAAGAACAACATAGGCTAACATCACGAACACCTAGTCTGTTCCCCTTCTGAAGAGAAAGCGTGCCTGATGCATGCCACTTCTTGGAATACTTTCGGCACTGTGCAAATGTCACAATGGCTAACGGATAGCCGTCGACTGTTTCAATACTTTTCATTTCTTCGGTGCGAATGAACTGGATTTAATGCAAATCACTTAAATGATCGCCTGCTAAGCGAAAGCGTTTCTAAGTACATTCGCGACTATCTCGTGGCCACTTCAGCCGCGCTAGACTCATACTGAATGAACTTAAATGAATATTTAACAACGTTTCTTTAATCAGGAATTTTACCTTAATTTTTACAAAACAGTTATCTGAAGATACAAATTTTATGACACAAATTATGATATTAATTAGATATATGTACATAACAATTATCTTAGTTCTTACTAATTGTAAATGAGAAAGTTTAGACGGATGGATAGATGGATGTTTGTAGCGTAAACTGCTGATCGGATCTCAATGAAATTTGGCATGGATGTAGAGGATAGTCTGGAAGAACACATAGGCTACTTTTTTTTTAAATTCCACGTGGACGGAGTCGCGGTCGAAAGCTAGTTTTTAATAAAGTTTACCTACATTTAATTTGACTATTCAAGATTTTAATTGCGTTTGTAAGGAATTGAATTATCTGTTGACACTTTTGCAACGAGTTGTAATGTGCAAAATGATAAAGTTGATTTATAGCGCGATGTAGGCTGAAAGCGATTACTGCTGACATACTACATCAATAATTTTTTTGTATTTCAAAATCCTAGGTTACGTACAACATTTGGCAACAGTTGAACGCCCTCGTCTCGTCGCTTGATAAACTCAATGACATTACATACATGACATACAAAAGTTGCGTTCAATAACACTTTTTTTTGTATCAAATACAGGTAAATAAGAATGCACCGACAGCTATTATATTAATTCAACACTGCAGTTTGCATTATAAGGGAACTAAAAAAAACTATTGTTCTTGACAACAGCGAAACGTGCTTTTGAGCGACCAATTATCATATTTTATACGCGATTGCATGAGGACACCGCAACATAAGTCATTGTTCACGCTGGTCACAGACACTGGCATGACGGTTATGGACGTCCTTGAACTCAATTGCATGTATTTATGTCTTTAACAGGAGTCGTGACAATGCAAACGACTTTGGGTTACTGTCTAATGATTTGTGATCATCCTCCTGCTTGTGCCACTTTAATAAACTCATAAATTAACAATTTAAAAACGCAAAAAGTTAACATTGCAACACTAGGTCCCTTGAAACTGGTGTTTTTGTTTCACTAAATTATAGTTAGATCTTGTTAATTTAGAGGGTTACTGTTAAACTTGTCAATACTCTATTATATTTTCTGTATAACCAGTCTTTATTTTATCAATGCTAATGCTTTGAATAAAACAACAGTATGTGTATGTTCAAGGAAGAATTGCCAACAGCTGTAAAAGGAATAAAATACCAGAATATCAAAAAGCTTTCATCAAGATTGATGAGTATTTCTTGACATAAAATGTATTTGTACGTTTGTTTTATCATCTCATAAGCACAATCGGAAATTTGTCGTTTATTTTTTGCAATAAATATTTTTGCTTACGTTATTTTTAATTTACTATATTGTTCTTCATCAATTAGTGTTGTTTTTAGCCTACATTTCGGATTGTATAGTACATATTAAATTTTAGCATAAACATAAACAAAGGCATGCGGAAAAGCCTTGTGTGAAAAATTAGATATTTGAGACATTAGTACATACTTGGTATACATTTCATCATTTCCTTGTTTATTTCAATGTATCCACTTTATAAACTAACTAACCACTAAGTAAAATAAACGCCGTATAAAGTTAAACTTATGAATAAACTGAGTAAAAGCTATAATAAGAAAATTTGGTTTTTCTACTAACTATAAAGGATTACATTTTTTTAAACTTATCTGTTCGTAATATATTAAGCGTGTCTAGTTAAATCTTTAAGATACGTAATCATTTTAAAAATGTACACTATGTTTCTTATTTACGATATATGTTGAAATTAATGCATTGAGAATGTGACAAATAATTTCTCAAACATGGTCGATGTTGACTGAGTGGTGTCGTTATAGTGTTACCGTTCATAATCTCATTGCGTCATAGGTTCGATTAGCGCCCATCAAGCTTGTGGGATGTTCCGGATAGAAAAAGTGACCATGGTAACAAGTCATCCGGATTCCTACATACATTGATGATATCATACGGAGTATGTGGTTATTTAACGACAAGTTCTCTAATCATCTCAATAATTACGTTTTTTATCCCCAATGTGTAATAAAAACGTATACCACAAATTATTGATACGTCAGTGTCTGTGACGTCATAGCTTTTTGTACAACTGTGCAAGTATTAAAGTTTGATGTTAATGTTCCAATTAAATTTGTTGCTCATCAATTGTCAAACGAAAAAGTTGAGGTTTCATAAATATGGTTTTTTTCCGATGAAATCTAAACATCTCAATAGGTTTTTCTATTTAATCCTTTTTATGACATTCACTTATCTAGCCAACAAGTTAATTAACTTAATTAACCAAGCTATCAAGTTTTCGGTAGTCTTGCTTTAATTACATAAAATGCTTTTCTAGAGAAGTTTAAAGCCTACCTCGGTTCTAATCGGACAATGTTAACAGAATAGTTCGACTCTTCTGTTTGAACTGAACGTCCGTATCGGGCTTTACGATAAATCGAAGAAAGTACCACTTTAACATTAGTTTTAGCACTAAAATCTTGTATAACAATGCCTAATTTAGAGAATGTATGCAGTTCTTTAATTGTGCAAGTTTTCAGTTTTACACATGCTTAATGGACAAACAATTTCATTATTTCATTCATTTGATGTCATATCCGTTTCATCGGATCGGTGCCAAACAAGAAACGACATCACGAAATCAAAAATCCTGGGTTTGTCCAGATGTCACGGGAAAACCGAGCAGTTGTAACGGTGCCTAACAAACTCCTTACAAAAGGATCCGTAAACGCGCTTTTTTATACGATGCCCATCACCTTGACGCCTTTGTGGTCTAGTATACTTCGTTACTATTGCCGCTTCCTGACTATCGTGTTAAATGAATGATAAATATCGACTCGTCCTTTGTGAACGCGTCAATTGAGATTAAGGTCATTTTAAAAATAACAAACATCTATGTATTTGTGTCGATGTATCTCGCAATACGTATGGAATTTAAAATTTTCAACATTTAATTAAATAGAAACAAAAAAAAACTTATTTTTTTACTCTAAGCGATAAACTGATAAAAATAACGTTAACCCAAATCCTCTGTCTGGCAACGATGTCTCTAACGTTACTTGCGAAAATAATAACTTAAGATAATCTGCCGCCCTTCTTTTAAAAAACAATGACACGAAAACCTCATATTTTCTGCTTATGCGTCACGTCTCGTTACTATATTATGAAACTTTTACAACATATTAACAGGACTGGACATATTACGATTCATGGCCAAGTCTCATTTAATAAAAACAATTTTGTCACATGATAGACTAATGTTTATTTTATATAATATTTGATAGTTCTAGTGCCTACGAATCGGTGCATCTGTGTGATGTTCGCGGATTGTGTAAGTTAGATTTCCTAGGCTTGATCAAAGTAGAAAATGATCTCATCGACTCTTCAATCAGTTCAAATAAGTTTTAATAAAGACAATTTATGTAGTCCAAGCTTATGATTTTCTATGTTACTTACAGCCGTGAAACTAGGTTTATTTTTAGGATTAGATATTTCAACCAATTATGGCACATTATAAACAATTAATATCACATATTTTGGTTAAAAATACATTAATAGTTCTTTATTTCGTCTATTAACATCTATTATGCCACCATGTCCGTGTCTACAACGGCCTTTAGATTGCATATTATCAAGTAAGACGAGGATAATGACATTTGAGCTTGGGGAAAATTTATATGGTGTTTGGTCACACACGTGTAATCCGATGAGGTTATTCGGGACGACCTTTATCAATGTTGCCAACTTCGCACCGTGAAATTTTTTATTTACTCTATTTCGTAATCGAAAACTTGTCCGGTTAATTTGAAGACGAAGTTGTCAAGGCGAAATGACAATACATTTCGTATTTTAAATCAAATAAGCAAGCTGTAGGAAGGAAAACCACTTGGATTATTGTTATGCGGGGTCAGGATAAAGCTTGTGAAAGCGTTGGCAGAATAACAACCACCTATAGAGATGTTGAAATACGTTATAAAGTAGAACAGAAACGTGACGCACTATCAAGATTGTTGCCTCTTAAATTATACTTGCAATAATAATGCTTTAGTACAAATCCGTTTTGTGTTGTCGAATCCTGTTGCATCGAGCCTCCAGGATGTAAAGAATTTGTTACTTAGATTTGGTAGAATTTCGACATTTATAAATATTTTAATCGTGTAACGAAAAGTAATTGCGTTTGATTTCAATCTTAGAGTCAGTATAAATAAATGATTTAACAACTATGTCGAAAACGGATGAAAATTACGTTTTTGCACTTTTTTCATGCTGATCCTTCAAATATTTTCATTCAAGGAAATTATTCCTTGCCTTGTTTATATTCTTTGCATGTGTTATTAGTTTAAATATTAAATAATTATTTTAGTTACATGGAATACCTATTTGTTACAAAATATAGCATCAGACAACTGTATGGTAAACAAATTTAGTTGTAAACCGTAGATGTAGACATGTATGCGCGCATCGTGCTGGTAAACATAGTCATACAATATTGTATCAATTTTACATCTCTGAGACGTCTTCATAACATTTCACATTATTCACTATGTTTACTATTACGTAATTTATGTAAATGTTTTATTTGTGATTTGTGCAAACTCCGATTCGCGTCGGACCCTGAGCTGGTACGATTTATTGTATTATCATTAAAACATTGACATTGGTCGTCCAATAAAATACCAATGTGAATGTTAATTTCGAATCTTTTCCTCAAATTGGGTAATGTTCTGAATTCTTGATGTGTTTAAAAATAACTAAGAACAATGAACGTGGTTAGAAAAGGTGTGTTAGTTGATATTTAAGAGGGCCTCAGTGCTTTCGGCCCACACCGGTTGCGTGGTAATGAGTGCAGTGCAACCGCCCCGGCTCTCTGGATGTACTAAGTCCGGGTGTTGTGAAATGTGAAGGCCGCCCGCCTGTGGCAGCTTTACTCGTCAGTCCCTGTGCCATTTATTTCGGACCTAACAGCTGTTACATAGCCCGGTCCACGCAGCCTTGATTAAACTTCTTTCTGTATCCGTTTTCGATAATACCAAACAATGCATACCTCGTAACTATGAGAATCGCTAGTAGCTTCCATCATTGCCCTTGTAGGCGTATTTTAAATTAATTTTAATAAACAGGAAGAACATTGATTTATGTTTCTCATAAGATAAAGATTTAACTTACAAATATTCACAGATTTGTGTAATCAAATTTGTTATGCATAACTTATAATTTTGTGGCTGTTTATTTTTAAAGATGCTATAAAATTGAATGTCTATTAAGTTATTTGTTTTTGATATTTTCGTCAATGCAATGATGATAACGGATATAATCAAATTTAGACAGAATTGATCGCACGCAAAAATATACCTTAAAAACAACATTCCAATTCGAGTGTACTTTATTTTTAGACTAAGAATCTAACTACACGTACGAATAGTTCATTATTTACTTGATAGTACAATCGTGCACACAAGTGTATAAGCGGTCACTGACCAAATTGTGGACAAGTCCGTTCACCTACTTCTATTTGCATTTTGTGACTCTTATTACATTATTTTGCCTGGATTTATTTAAATTAAGAACTGGGAATTTAATGGAGAACTGTGATCACAATTGCCAAAAAATTTATTACTATAGCATGAAATTATTATTTGAAAAAGAAATAAAATGAATGTGTTTGTAAACAGATGTGTTCACGAACTTTATTGTGAAACGAATTATTATATGACTCTTCAAGTAACTGACGGACGCATTATCTGGTGACTCTAACAGGCCGCCGAGGTTTTCCGGCGTCGGCGTACACTTATCAATAATGCATTGTTTTTATGACACTCGTGCATCACTCACCGAAGTTTTGGTATCCATTGTTAGAATCGCTGTCAAAATTCACGTTTTCTCGTTTATGCTGCACAAATATTATGTCACTGAAACACTGCATTCACTTGGTCCACATGTCTGGGATGGCTGGAGTTGCCCCTCAGCTGTTTCGAGTTGCCTCTCTCGCCCTCTCCGTGTGGTCGGCGCTTTACACGCGCCCGATCCAAGCGGCAAAGCGACTAGAGTCGTACTGAGAGTGTTGCAACTATTGACAACCTTTATATATGAGATTGCAAGCCGCCGGTCTACGGACACCTTTTTTTAGTTAACCGAGTATTTAATACATTAATTTAATCATTATTAAAAAGGATATTACCTGTGTTTTATGTCAGATGAAAAGATAACATTTCTCGGATACGGATATAATAAAGGTTTGTTACTTTTTAAATAAGTTATGAAAATGTGTTTTAAATTTAACCTTACATTTTAATTTTAGGTAAATTTGGACCTTTAATTTTTATTTACTTCAGAAACAGAAGTACTGTAAATCGATAAAACAAAATTGACACAATAAAATAAACGAAACGATATTCATGTCCGAGGATGTGTCGCGTGCGGTACCTACTTACCTATCTGGTAATGTTTGTGTGCGCACAGGAAAATGTCGGGCAATTAAAGAAGCAATCTAGAAGCAAAGTCACGTTGCGTGGCGTGCGACGGTTACTTTGACGGTTCCTTTAACCCCCAGTGGTTGCGCAACTCGCGGACGAGGACACGATGCATATGATGAACCTTTGAAAATCGGAAAATGAGCTGGCATCACCTTGATTCAATACGCCGTAGTTAAAATAACTCGCGTAGACCGATTCCAATGATTTTGTAAATCCGCTTTCGGGGAAGAATGATTCATTGCTCTCATTTTTTATATGTCATACATGAGTAGTGGTCTTAAACTTTGTGATAGAAGTAGGTGACAATACTATCCCAGCAATTCTTACTTAAGTAAGACTAGAGTAAGGTAGAGCTTTAAAGTTTGTTTTACAATATTTCTCTCCAGGCTTAAATTCTCGCCAGTCTTAAATATTATAGTCAATAATAACCGTGCAATTTTGTTCGATGCTGTAATTAATAGTTAGGTTTACGTGAACTTTGTACTTAGAAGGCAATTTATTTGGTAGATGACGTACTCATAAATATTTAAAAACTGTGGGAATACTTTGCAGTGAGTCGTGCTTTGTATAAAATGTACATATTGTGGTGCGTTCTTTAAGTTGTAATAACATTATTTACGTTAAGTTTTGTATAAAATTGTGGTATTTATTTGTATGAACTTATGGTTTTAATTGTAAACTGACTTCGCGACAAAGTAGTTAGCCGGTCAGATTACTTCATCGCTAATTCAAGGCTACTGACCTTGGACTTGATAAAAATTAATATGAAAGACGCATCTACAAAACGTGTGTTTTTTAACAAACATGTACATCTTTAGAATTTAGTTTCAATTAAATTCTTTTATGTAAGCACGATAATTGAGTTTGGCAGAATTTGTAATTAAATTCCATTTCAATAAAATATAATTGTAGGATACAAAAATTTTATTTAACCGTGTCTTTAATTTACGATACAGCAAATGTTTTTAAACAGGTTGACAATGATAAATTTTCACTATTGCGCTAAACTTAAAAACAGTATTAGGTGTGCTCGTGCTCGTTTTAAAGTCGTGATAAAATCTCGACTTTAAAACGTTACAAGAAAAAAATGAATGAAATGAAAATGCTAATGATGAAGATTTTGCATGAATTTAATATTCAACATCTTAGAATGTAATATAAAACATTGCACTGTAGCTCAGTAACGATTTATTCACAAATCCCAAACGTTCCAGCTTCCATTAGAACGGATTCGTAATCACCGCGTAATCGTGTGAAGGTACCAGTATTATAACACAACGCTATTGAGCACAGTATCTGCAAGGTTTCTGTAAAAAGTAACACATTATAGCAACAAAAGATTGGAGCCTTTGCCTTAATTCTCAGTCCCACGCTCCACTGCAAATTAATTGGAACATTATTATGTCATTAAATTCGTAACTTTGCTGATATTTCAACAGTTTCTTCGGTGCTTGTATGGCTAAATAGAATATGCTTCAAACCTCTCTCAAGACAAACTATTTTGACATAAATTTCAGTTTTATGTTTTGGTTTACCATTAAACTTTTTAATGTTCTATAATTGAGAATCTCGATCTAATAAATCATTCAATACTTTCCAAAGTTTTATATGAGTCAGTCATTTAGATGTTTGCAATCATCGCCATGACAAACACAGCATTTTTGTTGTCACGTATGTCGATATGCAAATTATACGCGATACGAGATCATATCATCGTAGAAGCAAATTCGATGACGTCACCGCAGTAACATGATAACGAATTTGCAATAGAGCCCAACCTCTGGGTTATTGGCCGCTAATTCGCCGTGATTGTGGTGCAATTCGTGCAATAATGCAGAAATTTAATGCTGAAATCGAAAATTAAATTTCAATAGCTAGATCTATTTTGCAGTCTATAATTTTGAGGTTGGTTCAAATTAAATGAGCACAGTTGTGCCGGAAAACAGCACAAAAGCGTTTCTCAACCAAATATACGTATTTGAAATGATTAAAAGGTTGGTAAAAACTTTGTGCACCCTTGAACCGTCTTAATGCGTTTGCTACGGGTCATGGGTTTTACTCGTTTATGCGTCTAAGTAATAAACTCATTGAAGTAGTTATGCGTCGATTTCAACGGTAGTTTATAGTAAAAGGGCGAGGTTGCTTACGATATTGTTGAAACAATTTTCGCACGTGAAAGGGAGTCATTATCTTGGACTCTAGGGTTGACGCTTTTGAAACTGTCCGACTGAAAGAAAAGACCAACGTGAAAGTAACAAGAACATATATCTTAAATAACCTTTAAATTGAAATATTTTTAAAGGTTTCGTATTCGAATTAAGATATCGTTATCAACGGAAAAAACGTTTGAAAATATTGTGAATGTAGAAAAGCCGTGAATTGCATCTCTTCTTAAAATCTAAATTACCAATTATTAAATGTTAAGATGTTGAGACATTACCTTAACATAATACTGACTACTGGAGTGATCCTTAAAACTACATTGTTCATTTAATTTTTTTGGTCTTTTTAACATTAAATTTTGGAAGTTGGCATCCCTGAGAAGTACTTACAAAAAGCCTACTTTTTAACATCTACATACGTCCAAAGTAATTTGTTATTGTAAGGAACGTGCGGCAAAGTTAAACGCATAGTTTTGATTTAAATGCATATGCATCGCCATTGTTTCCATTCTTTACGCTCTGTGAGTTTGTCTAATTGTTCTCTTCCCTTTCTGTTTATTGCCTCAACTCTCAACAGTTGTCCAGAACTAAAACAGAAGGCAATTGGATTTAACAACATGAATGTAACCAGGTATAATTAGGAAGTCATCGTATACTTCTATAGAAAAGTAACTTTTGCCCGCGACTCCGTCTGCGTGGAAATAAAAAAAATGAAAGTAAGTGTCCTATGTGTTCTTCCAGACTATACTCCACATCTATGTACGTTCAGCCTTTTAAGCTACAAACTTTAAAAAACATCCATCCATCTAATCTTTCGCATTTATAATATAAAGTATGATTAGTAAGAAACCAGATATTTAAA
>DVQG01000535.1:0-14053 GCA_018231605.1 Papilio ambrax
AAAGATTTGTATTTTTGTATGTATTGAAATAACTCAAAAACTACTGAGCCGATTTAAAAAATTCTTGCACTAGTAAAAAGCTATGTTATTAGTAAGTAACATAGGTTTTACTAATTTGTTTTAATTCCTCGCAGACTAAGTCGCGAGCAACAGCTAGTCAAATATAAAATAGTCTTGAATTTAAAATGTGGATACTATTTATATTTGGATATAAAAGATATCTTTTTACACTCGATCAGTTACAGTCAATAAATACAAACGAATAAACAGACAGAGTGAGCAGATTCCTCAAGCTGGAGATATTTTTCAATTTCGTATACTAGTGGCCACTTTAATTCGCCGCGGTCATACCGTTCTCATTTGGTTCCGGGTCACTGGTTATCTCGGACACCACTTCTTAACGTGCTTGGAAAATCATTTTGGAATATGAAAATTAATTTTGATTATACTACATACAGAAGATAAGGGAATATTAAATATTAAATTAACGATTTTTTTTATGGGTGTTCAAGCCTCTCTGCACTCTGTAATAATCTTATTATTGGAATTTTCTAATATTTATTCAAACTAAGCAACCTTATGTTATAATAGAACCTATTCAAAATGCCATAATATTAAATTAAAAACATTACTAATTTTTTTTCTAAAAAAAGTCTTTCGTGCTTTCCTCCCTTTCGCGGCGAAGAAAACTGAAGTTAGACTTGAGACGTGGGCGCTCTTAAGCACGTATAAACGGCCTCTCTATAAAAATAATTTATCTGTTATTGTAGAAAACATCAATAGATACTGACTGGTAATTGTGGTGGTGGATGCGCCCTCTTGACGCGCGCGGGCGCTGTGGGCGCGGGTGCGGTCGACGCTGAGTACCAGCCGCAGCCCACGCTCTGCGCCCCCGTGTGTACGCCGTGCTGGTAAACAAAAAAAATTACACATTGTAGACTAAATATTAGTAAAGTCTAAAGAGAAGAACCTTCTATAAATATGCAATTTATATGTTGAAATAAAGACCATTAACATCCAATGCGATTTGTGACGAATTAAAATTGTTATCTTTAGTAACCGATTCACGCAAAACCACGGAACAATTTCCCCTTAACAGTTTAGTACCTACTTGAACTATTATTGTCGTTGGCTTTAAATAAACAATACAGAAAGCAAATTGTTTTCACAGCAGCGAAGCGGTTTTAGTCAGTTTCATAAAGATAAGTTCCCATACAAAAAGACAACGCTAACGATCTACTAAGCGGCGGGCGTTGGCTGAGCGCCAAGCCAATGGAGAGACCACTTACAATATATCGTCGTGAATTTGTTCACACGGATTCTCTTATTCACGCGATTCCTTTGTTATAATGCAATTTATGAAAGATTCCGCTTTCTGCAAGCCAAGGAAAAACTGCACTTTGAATATTCATTGCACATTTAGCATTGCATTGAGAGTTTTCAATGATGGTTCAATTGTTTGCTAACTAATCAATGTCTGCTACTTCGCAATTTCTCTATGGCAGTGGCTTACAAATAAGCCGCATATAGGAATTCTTATAAGCAATAATATGAGGGGTTGTACATAGAAATAAGAAACGTTTCAGGAAGATTTTTAAACGTGGAAAGTCGTCTCTAACGATTGAGTTTATCAAGAGACTCGATAAAGACAAATATTTACTACTACTAGATCAGGTCATCTTACAAGTTGATTTGTAATGCTAAATTTACGGTTGATAAAATAAAACATACTTGTAAAGTCAAGCAGCGGTCATCAAGAGAAAAGTAAAGACAACTGTACGTTAAGCGTACTACAATAGAACATAAACTGCAAAACAAGCATTAAACAATATGACCATTTGTATGCAAAATATAATACTAAGTGCTTGCACATTTACGCAGCAATTGCTAATGCCTTAGATTTATTAAATGCAACGGAATATTTTGCTGCTCTTTTCTATCTTGCTGCGTCATTCGCAGTCTATTTATGTTAATTACTATTGTTTTTAAACTTAAACGTAAAACTATTTACGTCGTGTATGAAAGGCCTAATGTGATATTGTCTGCAGAATTTTATTATTCTAATTGCGTTTACATAAATACGACTTTATTATGTCGCTTTAATAATAGTTTCTAATTAAGCACAACACACATATACCAAATAATATATACAATGAACTACAAAACTAAGTAGAATCAATAGAAATATCAACTATGTCTTATGTCTCTTTAGAATAAATCCTAAGAGCGGACGCAAACCTTTGACTAAACTATCGCACAACTATTGTTGCTATTGTCGAATGGTTCGCAGCCCATTTAACAGTTTAGTTGCACAAGTAAAAATCGAATAGTGTGTGCACCTCTATATATGCTCATAGGAATCAAAACGAGACTAAACAGTTGTGCGATAATTTATTTTCAGGTGTGCGCACGGTCTAAATGTTTGCAGACCTTCAAATTTGTGTACTAATTGTAACTATTACTACTACCTGGGCAAGCGGTGGATGAGCCTGGTGTCGGTGCACGTCCGAGTTCATAGCGGCCCGTCTGCTAACCACACCACCTTTAACTGCACCTCATTATCATCTGTTGACGAAAAATATAACAATTACTTATCAAACAAAACTTTGTTTCACTGTCCTAAAAAAGATTTAAACGTATTCCAAATTATCAAAGATTTTGAAGAATTATACAATTTCAAAATATTATTTTAAAGGTAATTTGGTACATCTTTATATGTTTTTCATGTAAAAAAAAACATTTTACTTATTTAAAAACTACTCAGCTCAAGTAGAAATCTAATACAGATAGATGACCATACTCATGTAACAATTTACAGAAAGTTATGTTTTATACATAACGGACAATGTAAAAAAATATATGATATCTATTGATACCTATTTTCCGTTAAAATGGAAAGGAAATTGTGCCATTACAGTGGGAGCGATAAAATGTCGCTTCGCTGGAGCGTGTAAGATGCCGTGAAACGCTGTTACGCTTATATGATACTTGCATAACACGTGATTATACTAAAATCATTACAAAGAATAACAAGTAACACTTCAGTAACACGTAACTAATAAACTGATCAATAGAACGTCGATTCGATGGTTATAAATAACAAACTAACAATATAAATGACTAGCGATTGCCTATGACTTAGCCCGCGCGGAATTAAAATAAAAACACTTCTAGTATTTTGTCTATGTTACCTAAAGATAATATAGCTTTCTGAAGGTAAAAGATTTTTTAAATCGCTCCAGTAGATTTTCAGTTTAATAATTACATACAAACATCTACATCTTTCCTCTTTATAAAACTAGTAGAAATAGATAAAAAAAAGGTATTTCGGCAATAAAACTCTACCAAAACATAGTAATTATTATTCTACTATTCGAAGTATGCAGAAAACGCTACATTTTGTAATAATAATATGAAAGTTTATTTCCCTATTGTATTTAATGTGGTTAATTAAAGTGGAAACCACATTTAACGGTTTTATTTAATTAAAGCGAGAGTCTTCATTTAAAGAATGGCGGAAATAACTGGGTTACCTATTTGCTATGTTAATAGTGGGCATGGATTTTAAAATAGAAAATTTTTCATGTAATAAAAAATCAAAATTCACCTATAATGTAGTATAATGTTGAAAGACATTAAAAGACCATACATTTTAAAAAGGAATTGAAGCTTTCCGGTGTAAATGAGTCTTGAGTTTAAAAATGGTCTGTTCCTTTTGGATACGAAGTGTTGATAGATAACAAAAATCTTTAAATATATGCGGTAAATAGAAACGGAGCAACGGTAGAGGCGATGGGAGATTGAGGAAATGTTCAATCCTGTGACATGCAGATTTAGGAAAATAAATTCATTCGTTGCAGGCATTCGATTTACACTAAAGTACTTTACCGTATTTCAATATCGCTAGGGGAATTGCGTTTCCGTAAAAACAAATTTTTATTGTAGTAACTTTTACTGTCTATGTTTTTCATTTACAATTACATAATTTAACTTAATACCGAAAATGTACAATTAAAGCGCAAATAAAACACTAATGGAATATTACATATTGATTTATTCTTGTAATTTTAAAGCCTTTATGGTCGTAAAAACATTCAATCGTATACAAGTTACAGCAAATGTTCACTGAGTAATGTGATACAAATGTTGACAACTGTGTACACGATCCAAGGCCACAGGTAGTCAAAGAATTATATTCGTCTCCCACTTAGAATTGAATATCGTACAGCAAACTGTCACAATAAGAGCTATAATTAAGCGCACATGTATGTTGCTTTGACAAGTTTTCGACCTAATTGCAGTGCTATATTTTAATATTTTAGCAAAATGGGTATGAATATATATCTTCGACTGTACATGTTTGTGTAACACGATGACCAAGTGATTTAGAATTCGCTACAAAAAGCATGTACCACATTTACTTAGACGGATAAACACAACACGTGACAGCATAATACCAGTCTGTTTTTTCTTGTATTAATTAACTACGCTATAAAACAATTCGCAGGTCTGTGCATGTTAATGTTACCGTGAATTACCACTACCAACATACATGTATAAAGCACAGCTTTAATTTATTTATTTAATATATTGCATTTCAATACAAATAAAATCCAATTTGAAACCAACACAACAAGTAAATTTCATATAATAATAATAAAAACATAATTGTTTAAGTAAAATGAAACAAAAATTGATAGAATTTAAAATCCATTGTACGCTGAATTAGTTGACTTACAGGAAAATAGCTGCGTATGTAAAAAATATAAAAATAAAATAAACCATAAGTGGTTAAAACAGATATGACATTGTAAAAAATATCGTGCTGCGAATCCGTACATATTATCTAGATCAGCAGTAATAAACACAAATGTGTGTGTGTAAATGCAATATTTGGAACTGCTTTTGTATTAGTTTTTATTAGTTTTGCTAAAAGTATAATAAGATAAAAAAAAGTCGTAATATCGAATTCAAAAAGCGTAAACAATATTAGCAATAGTAAATTTAAGAACAATGCAAGACAAAAAATTGCTCTAAAGACATAACGACCACTATGAACCAGTAGCAACGAAATCACAAGTACAAAGCCGCAACTAGAGCGCCGGAGGATGCAGGCGCGTGCCGAGTTGAACGACCATGCGTTTCACTTTCATACACCCCGCCTCCCGCGTCCCGCACCCTGCCTCACTCCCCCAAATCGCCCCCTCTAACGATTTCCGTTGCCAATTCAACTGCATAAACCAGCAACAATTTTAAAGTAACCTTTTGCTACTCAAACTTTAACCTCTTCAATGCTATCACAAATTGAACCTAAGGGAAACCTCTTCTGTCTAGTTTAGAAACAACCTTGTTGATAATAATTTTTTTTTAATAAATGCGTGTGTAAGAGAAGATAAAAAGCAATAAGAATAAAATATTAAACAGACAAAACTTTGTCACATTCCAAATATCTTTGATAAATTTGGCGATTCATTGATTCTATTCTATGAAGGCCCTTTCAAAAGCGAAAGTAAGAACCGGAAGTTTTTAAGAAGCGATGGCGTCTGTGGCGTATTGAACTGTGGTATCTTATATAATTTTTTGAATAGTAACAGTTTGTGGACACTTTCGCATGTACGACATACCATAACAATCGAGCTCGAGTTATTACTAGTACACCATTCCAGAACCGGTCCGACGACGTAAAAGCCGAATACCATAATCGACCTTTGAAAATATCGTTGAATATACCTAGAGAACGCATGGGTGTCGCCAGAGATTGCTGTCTCACCCCCAGACTATCAAAAAATTAAAAATAGATACAACTACTGTAAAAAATTAAAATGCCCTCAATTCCGAGAGATCCGCGTAGATAAGTAACTGAAAATCTTGTCCGTTATTTATTAAAAATTGGACTATATAAGGATTCTGATGAAAAATACCATGAGAAAATGTATCCTTATTACAAATGCTCATTCGCTTACGCTTACCAAATATTCCAGGAATATTTTAAAACTATTTTTTTCTCACTAAGGAATCTTCACTCTGTGTCGCAACATCCGATGGAAACATGAAATCGTTTATTGTCTATCGAGTTTGGAATTTGAAGTTTGTCTGTTTACAATATTTAGGCACACACATTGGACAGTGATGACAAAACTCCGCGATAGGAATTGTTGCAAATTCCAAACATTCAACAATTTTCGTATTCAAAGCAGTAAAAACATGACTGACTAGACCGCGACTTAATCTACGTAATATTAAATTTTAAAAAAATTAGTCTATAATATACCCGTTTGTCAGCTACCCTTCAATGAAAGTCCGGTCGAAATCGGCCCAGCCGTTTCGGAAATTGCCCGGAACAAACGCGGCTTGCGTACAGACAAACAGACAAAATGTTTAAAAGCGATTTAGTTTATTAGCAACGCATATACATCAACCTCCCGAAATCCGGATTTTTCTTTTGATATAGCAGACACTCCAATTTTTATATGTATAGATAGATTTATTATTTCACAAAGCGGCAATCAAGGACATGCCATCAGTAAGTTTAAACTTGAGCATAGTAATTTATAAGCACCTTGTTAAAACAAACGTTTATGAGTAATGGCATAGCCATTTATCGTTTTGTGTGTATTACATGTACTTTGGTGTTTCTTTTTTCTTTTCAGTATATTTAATAAAACAATTATTTTTTCTAATATCTGACTAGTTACGCTTGAGTCATACATATTGTTGAGTAACAAGGAAATGTCAATTTACAAGTGAGTATCAGATACAATTTTCTTGGCCTCGTATCATTAGGCATTTAAAAAAGCAACGTGTGACGTAAAAATGCATACGCGGCCACGCGACCACACGATAAAGGTCTACCGGAAAAAGCGGAACATGGCCGTTGACTTTTGGCCTTAAACACATTCAGGAAGCGATACACGAGAACTATATTTGTATAGGTGTCCACGTCTCGCCAGTTTACTTTTACGGGCATGTTTACGGTTTAGATTTATTTCAGTACAACCCGGAACACATGACAAACGTAATGGATATGATACTATCAGAATGCAAGTTATTGATTACGAGAAACACAAACTCTCTTTGCATACGTTGTAATGTTACTTTAAATAATACAAGACGGGAAAACAATACAAAGAAGTAGACAGACATTAGATATTTAACTACAGAATATAACAAAGGTAACAATAACAGTTTATTTTCATAGTAAGTATCAGTAAAACGGCAAGCGGAAGGCGGGAAAGCTTCCCCAGCCAACCGAACGGTAACATTTGATTTATATTTCCTACGACGCAGCGCCTCGCTGACTCACTGTGCGATTATAATCTTTAAAAGGGTTGAAAACAACACATTATGCGTTAGGTGTGTTATAAAACGGACATTGTCAATTTTAATGTGCACAAGAAAATTAAAATTTCATATTTAGAACATTGATAATGGTGGGCAGTGACCTATTTTTTAATATTTTTGGTAATTAACTGTAATATGAAACCTTATAATTATAGAATCATACCAGTATAAACAGGGAAGTAAAGTGTAGCCTAAAGTAAAGGGCAATTTTGGATTTTCATCTACAGCACTTTCAGTGTCCTCAGGGTACGGTAAATTCAATTGTTAGCATACAAATTGTATGATCACCTAAGTAACGAACAAGCACTATTATAAAAGTTAATTCACACGTATAGATTATTGAATGAATATACTAACGCTTGAAGAATTCCTTTTCATATAAATATAATAGTTTATGCAACACAATATAGAAACATTTTAAAAATTAAATAAACAATAAAGATTATGAGTTAAAAGATTAACAACTGTTATCCAAACAGGAGAATGACTCAACTAAGGATACAAACTTAGAAATCGCCGTTATTGTGGAAACATTTAGATTACAAAAGCATAATAAGAATAAAGTACATGACAAAAAAAAATCGTGTAAATTGGCAATAACCAAAATACAACAAGGACCGGGGTCGTGCGGCCAACTAAAAATATACGACGCCACAGGACGAGACGTCTGGATAATCTAAAACGGTTACAATCGATACAGTGGGCGGCGAAGGTTTTTGCACATTGAAAACATAAAATAGCTTTGACTTAGCCCCGCACACATGTTTGTTTTAGTTCAATACATTGTTGAAAAAGGAAAATACATTACAATGACGATATCATTGAACGTAGTCACGGCTGTCCCTGCGGCATACACTGCGTTACTGCCTGAATGTACGCAGGAACTTTTTTCCTTCCACGTAACGGTAGCATAGTTATTTATGAAACCCTAACTATTGACCGCGACTTCGTCCGCACGAAAAAAAAACTAAAGTTGGCAGTCTAAAACTTTACATAAAACTTATTGTGTAATTTTTTTAGAAATGGATAACAATATATTAAATGTGAATATTTTAGTAATCCACACTGACTAAAATCTCCACCACATGGGAGGATCACACTTTTTTCCTTGACTTCAATGCACATTCAAAAAACCATAACAATAATACTTTCTAAGAATACCACTTCATAACTAATCTTCAATGTTTAATTTCGAGAATAAAATGATACAGTTATAATCGTCTAAGCCGATTAACGATGGGTTTCGAGGTTGAGGCTGTGATGACGCATCGAGCCTACGCCGCGAGGCTGGCCTTCTCGTACGCGACTCAATGGCGACACTGCAAATAACTGCTGTAGTACATATTACTACTTCGTATAGTCTTTAGTGGTCGTAATTTTACGTGACCGGTTTGAGGAATCCCGACCTTCTATAATCACTGGAAGATAAAAAGAACGAAAGTTTTAAAAGAAACAAGCTATTGTACCTACGATGTATTAACGTTATTAAAAAAATATCAAATGATTTCCTTAAAATTAGGGCAAATAAAAGTCGAAAAGTCGAATTTAGATTTAGATTCTAATTTAAAACATTAATCCAATACGAATTGTATAATAACATTATTTCTTTTTTAACAAGTTGAGGGCCATCGTCTCGATTAGCGAGTTCACTTTCATTTGAAAAAGCATGAAATGTGTTAAGTCATATTGTCTCACAAATTAGATAACCAATACAGAGAATCGGTTTAAGAAAACACAACCGCATTCACTATCGAGAAATACCAGAGTAAAATTACTATTGCGTGTGGACCGGTAGAGTAGGCTTTGCGCAACACTTAGCTATTCAACTGTTCATAAGAACGAATGTTCGTGCGAGATTTACTTTGCATGTATACAGCAAGATTTACGGTGGGTCTCCACTGACGAAACACCCACACAAATCCATATTGTCTTCCTTCCTAGTAGTGGAAGCATACGTTAATTAGACTATTAGACACAACAAATGTCCTTTGGAAGGTTTTATTTCTATCCAAAAAAATATTATCACATCTTTGCTTTTGTGTAAATACAGCGATTACGAGCGATTTTTATAATAATCTGTAATTATTGATAGAGTACTTCAACACTTATTGTTCTCGACAAATTAGTCAAAAATATAAGTTTTGAGACTAGAACCAACACAAATTGTTGTTCTGATTGCATTGTTTCAGACAGTTTATAGATAGCCTATTCCAGCTCTTTATTAGTTAGAAAAACGTCGTTACTTTTAATTACAGAATTACTCCCATTGTTTTATACAAACATAAAAGGTAACAACAGTTTTGTTCTTACGTTCATAATTTTAGTAATCATCGTTATATTAATAATTTGATACCAGTCCGTGACACTGTCATCACTATTTTATCCGAATTTTGCAACATTTTCAAATTTAAAATATTCGTACAAAAGCTTAAATCTTCAGCAGTTTACATCGCATAAAAGCAAGGTTTCTAAGAGCAGGACACTACAGAAAATGCTAATCAAGTGATGGATAAAAGTGTATCCTTTAATTCATGACGTACTTAAAGCACATCATACTGTACAAGCTGCAGCCAACGTGAATGCGAGTGGAAGACTTGACCCACTTGTTTAATGCACACTGAAATCTGACGACTCATTTAGATGGCTCGCAAATATAAATTAGATTTAAATAAAAGACTATCTTGCGTTAATTGCAACGGAGTTTCTGCTCCCACTACATTAATGGGATGGTTTAATTTTAAGGTGAAATAAAGCAAAAAACATTTCAAGCGTGGTCATGGTTAAACAATTTTCCGAAAAAACTAAATAATTAACACATCACAACATACCCGGTCTTTCTTAATCATCCGTCAAATACAATGTATCCTTTACATTTAATCACTCAAATGGTTTAGTCCAACGCACTTAAGTCTTAAAGTTACAAAACACAGCTGTACACGAGCACTTAATGAAAAAATACAACGTAACAACACAGACTCCTTATTCACATCCGCCGCATCGTGAGTCAAACAATTTCTGTTTGTTTACATCACAACATTTAGACGATCGCAATAAACATTCGCGCATTTGAAGGCAAGTGGGGACACCTTTCAGACACAACGCACACGTGCTGTCGCTGCGACAACCCAGTGGCGACTGAAACCGAACATACATTGGTTGGGGATCAATTGGATGGGGAAGGCAATGCCAATGAAAATTGGCTAAATTTTTACAAATTTTATGAAACAAACGATACAATAGTAAATATACTATCTCAGCATATTTTCGTGTTATGCAATGCCATTTTGTTTTTCAAATATCACTCGACAATTCGTCAAATACACTGGGAATACCTAAATAAAGTTTTTATAAATAACCCGAAAAACTGAAATTCTCTAATACAATACAACAAAGGAACGCGACCAGTCATACTGAAAATATTCATACACTGTCATTGGGACAATTTAATCTGTAAAATTGAAGTAAATCCGACATAACAAGATTTCTTTTACTGAGTATCAGCGAAACGTATATACGTACTTAGAAGGTAAACAAGATATTTAAAATGTCTGTCTCTAATTAAATGTCAAGAAAAAAATATGAACATGTTATCTTTGTGCTTGCGTGAATGATAAAAATAACAAGCCTTCTGTATTATATGCAACAATCATTATAATACATAGCGAGTCGCTGACCGTTGGATGAAAAACATTAAATAAAAAAAGCACACATTTCTTAAACATTAATTATTCATTATTAAACAATATAAGCAATGAAAAGGACAAGGTGACCTCATGCATCACCGTTAGCAGTCTGGATGGTAAACATACAGCTGTGTTACTATGTGCAAAAAGTACTAAACAATAAGGATAAGACACGCAACGATTGCGCGTTCACTTCCTGCCTCCGTTATGGATATCTGATTGCGGCTGAGCGAAGTGACTCAAACGCACGCAGGAAACGTTTTGAAACCACGGTAATAGATACCTCTCAGGCCACCGCCACGTGCAAACGTTGAATAGACATAACAAATACAGAAGTAGTTCCAAGATTAATTGTCTGTTTAAAAAAATCTGCCGCGTTTAAACTTTATAAAACTAACAAAATCGGAATCAAGGTCGGTAGGAACTAGTATGTCGAAACCATCAAATAAACCCACATATGTGAGTTGCGTGATGATAAGTTTATAACCGCTTAACAATTCCTTAAAAAACTAACATTCAAATTACTTCATTCTATACTGAATACAAAAAATATAGATAGACATAGAACGTCAAAGCTTTAGAGACTAACTTTCGCCCGCGACTTCGTTCACGTGGGAATAAAAAAAAGTAAATAGCTTATGTGTTTTTCCAGACTATCTTTTGCCATTCAGCAATTTAAACAAACTCTAACAAACATCCATCCATCTAGACTTCCGCATTTATATTGAGTAAGAACTAAGATTATACAACTTTTCACTGATTCCAGTGAATCTATACAAGAGATGCAGTATCACGCTAAGAGTGGACATTGGTAGATGATCGAATTCACAACACCACATCCGGCGAGACTGGGTGATGATAAATGCAATGCACACAATTAGTAGTATATTGGGCAACTGGAGCGTGAGAGGAATCCGGTGTACGGTAACATTGGGGCCGCAATGCCCCGTGACTGACGACAGTCAGGGACCACGCATATTCACAACACTCATTAATGTATACCATACTCGTTTTTTTCTTATTAATGTACGACTTATATAGCACCTAACGAATTTATTTTTATTGATATAAAAAATTATTAAAGCATCGCGGTTTTACCTACTACAAAATTTACACTTATGAATTGAAAATCGAATTTAAGACGCAGTAGATAAAACATCACGTTAATTTTTTTTTGTTCACAGACAATGTATTCTTAAATACAATTTATAGTTATTATTAAAAGGGTTATTTTCACGGAGCCTTCAGTCTTCAGAATTGATTAACTTTTACCTGCGCGCCGACAGACTATAATCTATCCAGCCTAGAATTTTAAAGTATGCAACAATTTTCATACAATAATAGAGTAGTAGGTCAGCCTCAGGAAGCTAGACGTCGATCGACGATCCACCTAATTTCGATCTCCGGTTGCAAAGAATGAAATCGTTAATTGCGATATGAAACGCTCATTGAGTTTCCATCTTAGGAATAAGACTCGTAGAGGTAACTAGAAATATTTGAGTCTTTTATTATCCATGCTCCAATCTTAATTCGAATTTTATTTTTTAATAGCTTTTAAAAGAAAAGAATTACAAGAATAAACAAAAATGAGTAGCCTATGTATTCTTCGAGAGTATGTTCTACATCATCCGTTCAGCCGTTTAGGCTACAAACTCTAACAAACATCCATCTTTTATATAATTTCACATTTATAATATTGATATGAAGCATGATTTATTTAGCGTAAATATGTTCAATAGTTTAATTAATTCGTAAGATAGTGTTTAACTACGAAAGTCATTTTTCTGTAATATACTTAACTTATCCCTAAAGTCTCCAATAGAATAACTAATAAAGTATAGACGCAATTAAATTGTTTAATAATTTTACCGAAGTAATTACGTAACAAAGGGAATGCAAAATTTTGAACGAATGAGGAAATAACAAAGTGACTGTTGAAACAATTACAAAGTACTTCACTAATGAGTAATATGGTAAAGTATTTATATTTGATAGGTGAACTCTGTAGAGTTGGACCACATGTGTGTCTTCGGTGACGTCATACGGCGGCCTCTTCTGTACCCAGCATTATTATGAATAATGTTTGAACATGAATGTGCTGTATCAAGGGCTGACTCACTTAGTGAGGTTTAAATTTAGATTTGCATTTATATTTGACATGTTCTCCTTTACATGATAACACAACATACTTTATTTATTATAGTTGTATAAATAAAATTGGAGTGTCTAATTATAATATCAAAATAGACATTCCAGATTTCACGAAGATGTACAAATAGATGTAACAATAAAAGAAAAATTAGACAAATTATTCGCGTTGGCTGGTTAGAAAATTTTAGTTTAAAGAATTTAAAAAATATTTGTCTATCTGTCTGTCCCTAAGCCGCATTTGTTCCGGGTAATCCCCGAAACATTTAGGCCGATTTCGACGGGTCTTTTACTGGAGGGTAGCTGACATGGACAGGCACATTACAGGCTACTTTATTTTTAATCCCGCGTTGTCAAAACGGTAACCGGACCGCTATCTCTGGATCAGGTGGACTAATTTTGACGTGACTTTAACTGGAAGGTAGCTGGCAAAAGGTAGATACACGCGGGATTGTTATAGACGACCGTTTTTTTAAATTTCGCGCACTAAAGAAGTTAGCGGGCGACAGCTCGTCCTAAACATTTCTTGTGTTTAAATAGCAATAGTTTCTGCTCGCGATTTCTTTCGCGTGCAATAATTTTTGTTGAAAACCCTGAGATAGCAATGCAAGAGTTTTGTTGGTGAAAAATGACATGTAGACTAAAATAAAAGTATAATTTAATAAGCCTTAACATTAGGAACATTTTTAATGTGAAATAAATGCTCAACTACCTTCCACTCTGAAACACCCCAACTTAAATTTACACAAAAGTCGGTAAATATCTAATTGCTTTAGAAAAACTTTTTAGTAAAAAAACAAAACCGACTTCCAAACAAAATACACTCAAAACAAAACAAAATACACTAAAAACAAAATATTCTCAAAAAAACAGTACACTAA
>DVQG01000536.1:0-14044 GCA_018231605.1 Papilio ambrax
ATAGTTAGGAGCTCTCAGGAAATCACAGTTACCTTCAGAGCGTAAAACATACTTTTCTTTAAATTTGAAAATGCTAAAGGTACCCGGGTACCTCGTCACTCACATAAGGGTTAATTCCACGCGGACGGAGTCGCGGGCAAAAGCTAGTTTCAAATGTCCATGTACAAACATTCCGTGAACCCAAAAAATATTGGTACATTTACATTGTTAAAACATAACTTTTGGGTTTGTCTTTACATTCCTTTAATCTATTAAAATAGTTAAGGTATAGTTAAGGTGATTTTCGAGTATAGTTCTGTCTTACTTGCACAATAAGTCGTATCAACATATGTTGTTGATTTATGATTCTGTTCATGTTCCTTATCTCGTGTTTTTGTTTCATTAACTCTGATGTGATTATATCTTCTTTGTTTTCCAATACGAGATCCAGACCATCTGTTTTAAAATAAATTGTTAACAAAAATTATAATGTTATCCAAAACTGTTAGTAGCTTTTATCATAGCAATTTGCACAAAATTGAATACATGAAACTGGAGTCAACATAAACATTTTTTTTATACAACAAATACAAATGTTGTACTTGTCCAACGAATTACCGGAATCATAGGATCAAACCGCCACCTCAACCATAACATAGGAATGTAATCGCCAGTAAAATTGTCACATTGAATAGTTAACCATTGATAGTGACAATTTTACTGGCCTTGTAAATTAACGCTTTCTACATATGTTACAAAGTTCAATAAAGCTTTGCTAAAACCCGTATTTCATTTTTAATATATAGACAATCAAACGCCTTTAATGTTTAATCTTTCTTGTTTGTCCAAAAAAATTATATCCACAGAAAGTAAGAATAATTTGAATACAAAAGCATATCTATAAGAAAGCAGTGGTTATCAAGCTCAAAAAATAAACGTACTGTCGTCAGTGAACGGGTTGCAGAACCATTTCCTCAGTATAAGATCCAAGAATCCTAATTTACATTTATTGGAGTTAGGATATTCGATCAGTTCACTTTTGTCCACCTTTTCCAGAAGCATTGCTGGTAGTTTCCGTTCTAATTCAGTATGTAAAACGACCTGTGAGCGAAACACTTATTACTTTTACTTTCACAATCATCTTTCGTTCATAAATTAATTAAACCTACGAAAATTATTACTTATTTGACAAAAACCAACGATTTTCAAAATTTCGCATTAGACTTAAGACTTAAGTGTATGTTAGAATATCAATTAATGGTACCTACTGGGGCATGTTTAAAAACCCATTATTACTATTTATATAAGAACTTACTTGCATAGCCAAGCGCTTTAGCTGTGCATTCCTGCGAACACTTTCAATATCGCCAACAGCCAAACCGATGAGAAGATTCATCAAGAGAATCGGCATCAGGACCATAAATATGCTTAGGATAAAGAAAGTTGCTATTGGGAATAGCAAACTAGCATAGGAATCAGAGCTGTAGTAAGTGTGTACGTATGTCCCGAGGAAGTCAAGTTCACCGAGCATCATTGCGAACGTCCTCATTATTGACATGGGAATTGAGCTAAAAGATAAATGATTGCCCTGGAAAGTATAATTACAATTCATAAATACATATAAGTATTCCCATCCGCAACTATAGCAGGAAACTTTGCAAGCACAATTTATCTTTTACTTCAAAGTACTTAGCGCTCAATCACTTTTTAATATCGCTCAGCCAATTCGCATAATTGTTTCGCCATTGCATAAATCTGTTGGTTTAACTTTTCAGCATAGATTAGCATTAAGCCGTTTCCTTGTCTATCGCGTAGAATTGCATCGGCATAAAGAGGTTTCAATTTGATACTCGTTAATATTTAAGTTAACGCAAAGCTACACTATGTAAATACGAAGTTCTATCGCTTTAGCTGCTTACCTTTGACAGTAATATGTAAAAGGCGAGCCCAAAAGCTATGATCAAAATTGAAAAGACCATCAATACTTTGATTAGCGTTTGCAGAATTTCTAAGAACATCACGACGTAAATGCCAACTTGATCGAAACGCTGAAGAAGCAGTAGAAGTTCAAACCAAGCCAGAAATATTGTTATAGAGGCAGCTGAAAACTGAAATATAAAAACAATTAATTCCAACACTCTAATCTTATTCTCTCGTTGACAGAAGGCATCAAACCTGAACACTGCAATTGCTGGTGAAAACCCATGGAAAGACCGTCATGGTAGAACTTATGTACAAAATCCAAGATACCAAGTTCGAAGGGTCAACTAAGTAATGCCATTTCTGTTGTTTTACATTATAGGCCTCACGAACCACACATATACAGTTGTACACCAAAATAGCAACAGTGCTGACGTCCATTGCAATGGTCCTTTGAAAATCTGAAACAATAGAGTATAATTATAGCTAGTGTAGATATTAACGTTAAATGTTTAATATTTCATCATTACCATCAGCGCTTTTCGAACTTAAATTATCTTGTCCAGAAATATTATTCACGTAGTTTTTAAAATCACTTATCCACGAAGTACATGCACTGGTGGAATTACTCAAGAGAACAGTGTTGGGTACACTGTCCATAAGAAGGTACGTGTAAAGTGTAACAATTGATAGAAAAATGCAATAGAAGAGCAAGTTAGCTACGTGGAAATACTTTCCATAGGAGTTCCATTTCATTTGTAAGTATTTTTGACTCAGTGGATGAGCCAGTAGCTCCACTCGGCCATGAGCTACCATTGCCTGTAAAAGATTGAAGGAAAACTTAGCAAAAAAAATGCAATGCGATTAAAGTTCATTTTCCATAGTGCTGATTAAAAACATATAAACAAATACGATTAGCTTCGAACAAGAGATTGTCTGATAAGGGAGTTTGTATTCTTAATACGCGTATATAAAGTTCTTTTGATGGACATGTTCACAAATCAAACACATAACGAATGTTAACACGTCAATTTGAATTATGTTTCAAGCATTTGTTGTGTATTGGCTGTGAATCAGAAGCGATGCCGTGATCTGTATAGTTTTGTACTTTATTGTGCCAAATAACTGTTAACTAAACATCGCAATCTTGTACCTACTTTATATTTGTAAATTTAATATTTGAATGAAGTTATCGTGTACATAGTGCGAGTATCCTAACATTACTATGACAACATTTCTGGCGAATTAGATTTGGTGAAAATGAACATATCTTAAATGCACTACACAATAAGGTACCTCGCCGATTGCTGGTGGAAAGTATTATCTCAACTTATAAGTTATAAGGAGGGATTAATGTCAAGATGTAAACAGCACACAAGAACATGGACATAAGCGAAGCGTCAGTGTACTAAATTGACACTTCACTCACGTTGATAACATTCAACGGTTCAGGTCGGTAATTTGGGTCGTCGCGCGCCTGTCTCTGCGCTTCAATCTCAAGCTTCGAATACTGGTAGTATTTGAAAGAGTACTTAATCTGCAGCGAGTGAAAACAAATATTAAACTTCTAACTAGTTAAATTGTTAGAAACTTACATTAAGAGCTGGTAATGGTATTTCCTGCGATTTCGGGACGTTATCAGATTTTCTGTTTCTGGGTCCTTCTTCATAATTTACTTGAGGGCATAGCGCATCAAAGTTGTATTTGATCTAAATTTTGTGAACAAATTAAGAATAACATGAGAGTGTCAATATTTAATTTAATTCTTAAATTTTCTTTTTTATTATGATATTAAATTACAGGATAATAAAACAGACAACGAATATTTTTATACGCTAGAACGAACAACAATTATCTAATTATTTAACACCTAGTTACAATAGGAGTCTTCAAATAAAAATACACGGTAAAACCAAGTAATTGTATTTACACTGCATGCTTCATTTTGACCCACAAGATAAGTATTAGTGTGAGGCTTACAAAATTGGTTATTTTAAAATAAAAGTATTAAACGATATCTGGTGAACTCACGTAAAAGCTCTTTGAGTCTTTCTTGCAGTTAGCTTTAGTGATACACTTATCTTGTACTGCTTCAAAAACTCTGGGCATATAAGCTATCAGAGCCAGTGTGACACAGGGATGACGATCAGAACGTAATGCCATTACTTCTTTTGCCCTGAAAGATTTAACTATTAGTTACCGCTTTCTCTATGTGCACGTATTTCAGTATGGGTAAAACGTTACTAAACAAAATAGCGCAGTCAAGTAAGACTCCTTTATTGCCCCAGAAAAAATAGAAACCAAATATCCAAGTACTCTCTAATTGGAATTAATGGAAAGGATCTCTTGAAAATCTTTACATAAACTCCAAAAGCGTCGTAATCATGCCTAGTCTCTTCTACGTAAATATGATTAAAAATAACGTTCTTACCTTTGTTCGTGGGTAACCATAGCAAGAGCTGCTTCCGGGAACTTGTAATAAATGGCGTAATCAATCGCGCTCATGTCAAGATTGTTGTAAGTAAGATTACAACCCATTGACAGCAACAATGCAATCGAATTTGGTCTGTTTTCCATTGTAGCCAAATGCAGTGGAGTATTCTGACATTAGATAACAGTGATATAGAATTAAATTAACGAAATTCATATTAAGTTCAGTAATAACCTTCACCCAGCATATGAAACACGAAGTCAAACTACCAAGTTACCAGCAAGGTAAGAAAGAAACCAAAGGGTACTAAGTCAACAACAATTTTTAAAAAAATTGGAAAACTTAAACGATTGTCCCCTGTTTGGCGATCGCATCCATACGATCGATTCCCAACTGGGAGAAAGACACCAAGGGCCGATTGATCGTTAGGCCGATCAGGCCAGTAGAAAGCACCTGTTTAAATTAAATTTATTCAAAGTAATTGATTACTTACTCCATCTTTGTCACTTTGGTTTAGCAGATGTGAATGTACTGAATGTAATAGCTCAATCGTTTGAGTGTATCCGCTCATAGCAGCCAGATGCAATGGGTTCCGACCATTATGGTCTCTATGGATCAGGGCACCACGGTTTAAAAGTAGCTGTACCACCTTAGTATGTCCCTCCCGAGAGGAAATGTGCAGAGGTGTCAAACCTTCTCCATCGTTTTCGTTCATAATGCAGGTACCTTTGTCTGAATCGAGAAGACGACAGGCTGTATGAAAGCGACCATATCTGAAATATTTTGATATCAAAATTTAAATCCCGCAGGAAAATAAAGGAATTGATAGTAAACATGTGGATCAATGCAGAAGAAGAGAACTTGTTGTGTCCATCCCATCTAAAGAAGACTGGAAAAAAGTCAATGGTTGCGAATGTTATATAACAAAGGTTTAAGAAGTTTATTGCCTTTTACATTTAAGACTCAAGTATTATGCTAAACATAAAACATACGATAGTTTAAACGCTAAAAGACCTTTTGTAACAAATCTAAGGTTACTTTTACCTAGCAGCAAAATGAAGTGGGCTCTCATTCTTGTTATTCTTGGGGTTGATGATGGCTCCAAGTCTTATGAGATTCTCCGAAGATCTGATGTGTCCTTCTCGGCTGGCGTAGTGCAGTGGGGAGCAGCCGGTACTGTCCCTCTCATTCAGCATTTGTATCAGACCCTGTTCACAGTGGTCCTGCAAAACAAATATTGTAAGTGCACTGATCATTATAAGAAAGTAAGGTAATATTGAATAGGTATAATAAGTATTTTAATTTAGTATAGTAAATTAATTTAGTATAGTCATTTTTAAATCATATGGTGTTAAGATGTAACATAAAATCGAGTAATGTAACTTAAAAACTACGAAAATTTAAACTAATTTACCTTGCAGCTAGCAGCAAATTCTTCAAGCCGTCCACCATTGAGCACAACAAGATGTAATAAATTCCTTGCGTTCATATCCTTTAGCTTAATATCAGCTCCCAAACGGATCTGTAATATAATGATACGATATGACAGTCTTTTAGACGTTGAAGAGTATTCTTTGGGAGGATCGAAATAACAACATACTGCAATTAAAGATTGTAATGAGTTATTACATTTTAACATAAATCACAAGCTTACCAAAGTGTGAACAGTTCTCCATCCCGCCCTAGAAGCAGCTAACAACAAAGGAGATCGCCTCTCCTTATCCAAAGGATTTAAATCTGATCCTTCAGATATCAAGTAGCTCACGATATCAGGATGATCGAACATGGCAGCGCAATGAATGGGCGTCATCATTTGCACATCGCATGAGATAAGACAAGCTTTCTTCTCCTTTGGCTGCATTTCAAACATCAATCGAATAATTTCTAAGGCGCCCTGTAAATATTAATTTGTGGAAATGAGACCTAATTATAGTCTTGTATTGGAATTGCTACGTCGAAAGCTCAGTTCTATCTTACCTGTGCGCATGCAAGATGAACAGGCGTTGAAAGATCGTGTTGTTGCGTGGAAATCTTAGCTCCCGATCTGAGACAGAGCTCCACAGCTTTGATGTCCCCGCCATGCACGGCGGAGTGCAATGGTACGTTACCCTCGCTATCGTATAATGATATGATAGACTCTCTACTGCATCCTTTAGACTCGCCCCATTGCAGGAATACTTCCATAGTCCTAGATGACGCATTCTTCGCTGCCTCATGTATCGGATAATAGCCGTTGTTGCACGAACGCTTTGAATTCGCCCCGAGGTCTGTAATCTGTAAAAATACCTCGTATTTTTAAACATTTGTGATATTACCAAATTAACGTGTTATTTAGCCTGGAAGAACACATCGTCTACATTTTTTTTGAGTCATCAGATAACAAACATCCCATTATATAAAATGGATAGAGTTAATACGATATTTTGTTGATTTTGAAGATAAGTCGTACCAAAATCCTCGCACACTGATCATGATCGTGGATGGCAGCGAAGTGCAGCGCCGTGCGGCCGTGTTCCCCACCGAGGTCAACATTGATCACGTCTTTGTATTTGGAAAATAATTCCAAAACAGACACCTGCAAATTTTATATAGTTCATATTGAATCATATATTTATACTAATAAATGCGAATAGATAGATGGACGTTTGTTAGAAGACGAATATCAAATAAGCACTAAATGTGTGCTATTGCCGGTAGTCATACATGTCAGTGTATAGAAAAGATCTTGTAAGACTTTTTGACATTGAAAGGGTGGCGTTTGTGAGCTTTTATAATTTAGTTCGACCCAAGATAACTTTTCTTTTGTTATTATAAGAGAGTTTTCGTGTATATTATTTATAATCTCATTCAAGCTTTAGATAAAAAGAGATCATAAACTGATAAATTTAATAGTTTGTAAAAACAAAGGACTAGTTTGAACAGTTAAATTGTATAATCAAACTAAAGGTGCGCTAGCGAGTTTTATACAAATAAGTGCTTTTAATGTGTTAAAATAAACATATCAAAACCTCTTTGTTTAAATAAATAATGGCACACGTCAATCTTATAAAGATTTTATTTTAAAATTTAAAAATATTGATTACGTCAAGAATAAACGAAAGAATACATCAAACAATCTAACAAGAGACGACAATGACATAATAAAGCAATAGAAAATATTTTTGTGTGATAGCGTAAAGCTCTTTCAGACGCGATTTTTTAGATTGGAGTACTTCCATATTTATATAAGTATTTACTTATATAAATATATATTTAATCCGGATCGTGTTTGATAGAGTTTTACGAGATGCTGTGCGTTCGAGAAGCGATTGGGCTAAGCCGGCAAGTGAGGATGTGGAGGTTGAACAAATTGGCGGCGCATCTTATGTCAGGTGTCACCGATGACCTTTTGCTCCCTACATCAAAACCTGATGCGGTGCAGACTGGTAATCATACAATCTATAAATAGGTTAAATTTGCTTTGATTGGGGATTTCCAAAGTATACCTCGTAAACCCTAAATTGCTTAATCCTCCTAAATTTGCTCTTCGCTAAGTGACCCTTTGACTATATAATCTGTAATAGTATACCCTCGCCGGAACAACCGTGGGTACCAAGATCTAACGGCTTGTTCCGTTTACCTAACCAAATTTACCTAACCAAAGAAGAACATTTTTTTTTTCGTTTTCGTAACCAGTCAAGTTTTTGCTAGTTTCATGCCATCAGTTCCATGTCAAAACGATCCGCTATCGATATCAAGACCAAATAGCTAGCGCAATTTAATATCGATCTAATTGACATTTTGCTCCCGGTTTTTATGTTTTAAACCCCGGGATTCATCTTGCCAATTCCAAAATTTTTATTGTTTTATTATATTTTTTTACACCATAAGGTGACAAACGACCAAAGTTAGGAATCCGGCAAGCAAAAATGCAAGTGTCCGGATACCAAACCGCTGTTACTACTTTGTCTGGAACCACACGGCCAATTTCATTCTGGAGGACACCACACAGCCACTTTTTGGAATTTGAAGGAAAAGTAATACTTTACTTAATAATAATTATAGTAATAGGTGACCCTGAAATAAAACGTATAATCATCCTACCGGTTACGAAAACTGAAAAAATATTCTTCTTTGCTAGTTAGGAAACAAGAAAAAACTTTTGTTACCTAACTGGTTAGGTAAACGGAACAAGCCGGTCTACTCTGGGAAATACTGTCATAGACGATTCAGTGATTCTCTAAGACGTTTGAAGCCAATTCATAAAACTTTGCTTATTCTCAAGGTGTACCATTTTAGATGCCGGGACAAAAAATCCACCTGGAGAGTGGGAGGAGGAGTTATATTCATCGGTAGAGATCTGCACTACGCCGCAGTGGCGTAGCCTTCAGTTTGTTTAATTTTAAATACATCCATATGCATATAATAGGATTACCAAATACTATATGAATTTAGTTATTAAATAAATAATCTAATCCGTTTTGTGATTTTTATTACATTCTTTACATTGTGGTGAAGTTAATATCAACATAAAAAGAGGAACGTCAAATTTACACATAGCTGCTGTTTTGTCCAAAGAATTATAACTGCTTATAGTCTTATAGTATCTGAGCTATAGTTACTCAAACTTGAAATTATAGGATCATCAGCTTTGGATAACTCACTCGAGCAGTGGCCTGATTCAAATCTACTAAATGGGTATACGTGAAGGTGATCAAAATGTTGTTAAAAACGTAATGGATTGGTGCACCGGCGCGGAGTTGGGCGTTGGCTTCGGTCTTAGTACAAGCGCACTGGGTATATGCTCATGTCCATTTACTGATTGTCTAACAAGTGTAATTTATTTTCTAATTCCTAATTACAAATTATTTTTTTAAATCATTTACCACATGAGAAAAACAACTTTACCTTATTTAATTCGGTTGCAAGATGTATTGGTGCCTGTGATTTTTCATTCAATATACCAGTGTTTACTTTTCTGCAAAGAAATGTTTAAAATTCAAGTAAATATGTAACTAACTAAGATTGTAAAGACTAATATACAATATTAAAACACTATTCTAAACAATCTGATATTGTAAATATATTTCGCCTTGAAATCAACGTAACTTCGTCATTTTTTTGAGCCGAAATTTTCAGTGAAATAATTCTATCAAATATTCAGTGTTCCATTATAAAGAACAAAACATCATTATCTCGAAACATTAAGCGTATTCGAAAAGATAAAAGGATTTCATGTTAAGCTTTAAAGTTCCGAAAGATGTTGTGTCACTTTTACTGTAAAGCTTTTGTTGTGCTAATTCGCTTTGCTTTTTTGCTAGCTAGCTAGCTAGCTTTGACAAGCTAACAAATGTTTAAGTAGTATGATTATTTTTACAATTAAGTATGTAGTATGTAATAGTTAGTATGTAATACTCACTGTTGAAGTAGAAACTCGATGGCATCGAGCGCTTCGCTTTCTACAGCAACGTGAAGCGGAGTGTTACCAGCGTTGTCACGGGTCCCCAAGTCTACGAAACAAATTCACATTCACCTTATGGTAAGGTAAGGTCAACACCTTACATAATTTTTTGCCAAGTTGATGAATAGGAGTCTAATTAAATTAGGTAGCAAATAAGTAAAGACGGAAAATTGCTATTATTTTATTTTAGGTTATTACAAGCTTAACTGTTAGTAACAAGGTTGCACTATGAGTTTTCATAGGTTATTTTAAAAGAACGAAGTAATATTTAAGTGTTTGGTAAGTAGTCTTTCATTTTGGTTTTTATTTCCATTTTCAAGTTTTCTCAATGTAGTAACTGGTAGGACTGCTGTCCATTAGTAATTATGCTTTGTACTTGGCGAATGATGAGAATAAAGTTTCATGTCGCGTGCAACTCTATGCATAAATAAATGCTATAAGTTCCCAACACAGTTTTCCAATTATCTTTTTAATGTAACTTTTAGAAACTTTAAAAGTATTTTTGTACAAAACATGCTTTTAGCGAAACCATTTCTCTTACTTTCAACGAAAAATATTTAAGACGAACAATGTTTTAAAATTTTCCAAACTTGACCGTTTATTATCCATGTCACGAAATTGTGTAATGGATGACGAGGCTGCAAACATACTGCTAATTTCCAATTTTTCTACGATATTGACTGATGTGAATAATGGATAATCCTAAATTTTGATTTAATTTCTCACTAAATTGCAAATAGGTAACTTAAGATGAATGGATGTAAGATGATAACTCTATTACGTCTCAACAGATCTCAATGAAAGGCACAGATATAGAGCTGAAAATGGTCTGGAAGAACACTTAATAAGTATTTACGAGTAAATACCGCGCGACCGGATTCGGGATTAACATTAGAACTATCTAAACGTATGAAATATGGGAATGAAAAATTCAATTTGTTAACTATTTTTCGCTAAATATTAAAATTAGAAATAGTTTTGGGAATTGGATTTGTTTTAAATGCTTGAATTTTTTACATCGAGTATCTGGAAGGGGTGAAAAGTGATGAAAATTAGAACAAATGTAGATTAAAACCTGAAAGAAAACAAAAGCAACTTAGTTTTTTCTTTTTTAATTTCCAGTAGATGAAATCGTGGGCGACAGTCTATAAATATTAAAGCATACTAACCGCCACCGTAGTTGTTAATAAAGTGCAGGATGTTGGCATTGTTCTTGGCAGCAGCCTGGTGCGCGGCGGTGCGACCGCGCGGGTCTCGCAGGCTGAGTCGCGACGGTTCGTTTAGATATAGCCGCATAAAATCTTCCACATTGCCGCTTTCCGCTGCCTATTAACAAAATATTTTATAAAGTATCAGTAGAAATTGAACAAAGAACAGTAGGGATACAGATCCCTACGGTCTGTACTATGACGCCTGACCGATGCGAAACTACTTTACTGGTTAAACAACCACCATAATGCAACCCATTCTGCAAATTGGCATTCAGAGATTATGTAAAAAAGCTTTTTTTAGTACTGACAAAAATAATTCGTTTTCATTAGTTGAACATAACGATAGCTTTTCTGGAAAACTAAAACTTATAGTGAAAGCAGTTTTGTCTGGAAAATATTCCTCGCTACTGTTGCTTTTTTGTATCACGGATTATCAAAAACCGAAGAAGAAAATCTAAAAGACCCGAAGATTAAAATCGTCCAAAGTTAATTTTAGAAAAACAACTCAAACTCTTCTATCTTTTCTAATTCGATAGGAAAAATACGATCAAAGCCGTAACATTCTTTAAAGGATTTCACGTAATGGCTCCAATCTCTGGCCCATTAAGGACAAAGATCTTGTGAATTCTACGGATCTTGCACAATTCTATCTCTCCATATCGAACTTATAAAATGTTCAGTAAATATTCAACTTAAATTAACCAAAGATGTCCAGCAAAATATATATCCAGATGTTTTTTTTACTAAAGTACTGGTTGTTTATAAATTAATTCAGATACAATTGCAATGAAAACACCTGCGTCTAATTGGAGTTTTAGTAAGTATAATACAATATAATTTAGTTTAGAAAGCGATTAAATAGAAAGTACACGATAATGTAAATAAAAGATAAATCGGTATCAGTTGAGTAAGTGTGGATAGTAAGCCAAGAAGATGTCATATAGTTCATAATACCCCCGTGCTGTAACCAAAACTTGAATAACAAGTATAAATCAAAATCTGAATGAATTATTACATTGTAACACTAAAAAATATGTTAAAGCTTAAAATGAATATAATAACCTTGTTACATTTCATAAATTACGATAAATGCTGTGACACTAATATTGAGTGATGTATTTTTCACCAAGAAACCAAGGTTTGAAAATAACTTTATTAAATTGTGGAAACTTATGATATTTTCCCGTTAGAAAACAACCTTTGCTCTTCGTGAAGCTAAACACTCATTGGCAATAACATCTTAAAGTCGAGATTTATTTGATAGTTCTACATAGTAGAATTGTAGTTTTAGGTAAATTACAAATATTGTATACTATTTTGAAAAAGCTCGGAATGTTATGGATTTGAAGTCACTTAATCTCAATTCAGTAAAGATTGTATCTTGACTTGTACGTGTTCTGCAAAAGGCGTATCTCAATTGCAGGAAGCTTGTCTATATATCCTTAGAGGAAATGATAATTGACAAATAAGTCTTAGAAGCTAAGCTATAAAAGATTTTTATTTATTTAAGCGGTCAAGTTATTAAGTTATTTTGCAAATTGTACAGAAGTCAATGTTCACTTTGTGGAAAATAAAAACGAGGCCAGGCAAGAAATAGTTATTAATCCGATAAGCGAAAAGAAATGATATCAACACCTGTCGATATCAACTTAATGGAGGTTTATCGCGACTGCTCCATTTGACACCAAATAACAATTAGTGAATAAAACATTTAGTTACTGTTACTACGCAACATCAGACCAACTTTATTTACTTCAATAAAATATGCATTTATCTGAAATAATATTATTAGTTACTCGTAGCTTAAAAACAGTTCCTTTTTAGTCATTAGCGTAGTCGATGATAATTAGAAATCCAAAAAAAAAAACAAGGAATAGGTTCAAATGCTAAGATGATATATACTACTCGTATGCGAAAGAGAAATAAATGTTTATTTTTAATCGTATCTCCGTGCCATCTGTTTATTTATCTTTAAAATAATCCGTATTCTAGAATACATAAATTTAAGTAAAGGTAGTAACTAACACAGTTACAAGGCTTAAGCGCTGTAGCTTAGAATATAGCTAAAGTCAGGACCAGCTTTGCCAAAGTTTCACGCAGATAAAGCGGGTGCTTAAATGTTTATTTTATCTAAAGATAGACGATATTTCAGAAAATTAGTCGAATCACTTGTATAAAAATATATTGTAACCTCTCCTCCACATTTTAAAATAAAAGGAATAATAAAGTTTTGATACAACGACGTCAGTGAAATTTCAGCATTAGTTAACGACTGCTCCAGGATGACATAAAATTGCCCGAGTTCACTTGACATGTTAGATATTACAGCGGTTACACGTGTCGCTGCAAGTGTATCAATAACCTTAAGCCCGCTACACACGTTCAGTTTTAAATTTACAGACCAACTGAACAGTTAAACCTAATGTGTGTAGGCAAACTATCAGTAAACGTGTATAGTTCTCAGTTTTATCTACACATGTCAGTTTTTACTATACAGTTAAAACGAACATGTGTAGCGAGCTTTAGAGAAATTGTCAAAAGTTGTTACTCCGTTTGATAACTCAGTCCGCATCAAAAGTACAAGTAACAGCATAGCCATTAAACCGTAAATGTTATATTGCATACACGTGTGACTATCCAATACATAAGAGTACGTAATATAACGCTATATAAAAATGATATATGTTTTGATGTGTCACATTACATATTCAGTTAAATCATTCTTATTCAGTGGGTTGGAATCTTGTCATCAGTGACGTATGTTTATTTCACCGTCAGCCTTGTTTACTTTTGATGCGCAAATATGATTTTGTATGAGTTCTTAACTTTCAAGGTAAAGTAAAAAGGTAACCAAGGTGTTTTCAAGATTAAGGTTAAATTATTCACCCTTACATTTACATAAGCAGATTGTTATTTACTATATTGTATACGTATAGCATATATGGTACATACATGATAATGATTATACTTAAGGACAACAACTTTAATGTTTTTTTAAATCATTTTGAAGTCATTTCGTAACCCTAATAACACAGCTCTGAGTTTTTTTAAATTAACATTTCA